>PITA01010310.1:0-72642 GCA_004023965.1 Spilogale gracilis
TCCCAACATGCTCCCAATGCTCTGCATGGTTCATACCCTCTCTTGCTGAAGAGCCCCTCCTGGACACAGAGGCCTCACTGCACACCCTCCAGACACCCCCCTCCTCCCCGCCACCCCATCACTCTTTAACTGACCGCCCTGCCGGTCACGTCCCAGAGAAACAAATTCTATTGCCCAGCACTTAATAGGTGCTCAGTCACCCCTGTGACTGCAAGAATGCTAGCTGTCAGGGTCTGCCGGAGGTGACACAGGCTCCCAGCCATCACAGGCTCAAGGGGCGGTCCTTCAATGCTAGCGCCCATGCTCATCCAGCAGCAATTGAGAAGGTGGTTAGACGTTCAGTAGAACTTCCCAGTGTTGTCCATTCAGAGAAACTGCCCACCAGTGAATAAAGCAGAGCTTGAGCCCAGGCTGGATTACTAGGGAGGGGAGGGAGAGAGAAAAAGCCAGCCACAGGGGCAGGGAGGTGGAGCCTATGAACAGGCCAGCACTTCGTCCTTCACAGACTCTGAAGAAAGCAATGGTGGGGTTCATGGAACCGGGAGGCACATACACAAAGGCTGCACAGAGGGACTAGGCCCAGAAGACGTTGGCATGAGGTGGGGGCATTCCTGGAGGGGGACACAGCCCAAGCAGAGGTGTGGGCTAGAAGGAGGGCAGAGAGCACAGGATGAAACTCCTGCAAGAGGCCACTTTGGGACTTGGGAGTCCCCCCATCCACACCTCAACTCTTGACCTACATGAACAAGTGAGACCCCCCCCCACGGGGAACCCCCTGCCTCAGGGCACCACGACCTCCCAAAGTTCCTGGTGGTCCCAAGCCTGGCCAGCCTCAGAGGTAGGCCCCGAGTGTGGGGCTCCAGACTCCAGGTCCAGTGCTTGTACCATCACCACTCTCTAGGCTCACTCTTTGCCCTCTGCCCCAGCTACCAGCTCAGACCTTGACCTGAGCCCCGAAGGCCATGGTGCTGCAAAGCCTGAGGTCAAGGGCCCTCCCCCAGCAGAACTAGGTCAAGGCACTCTGCTTCCACACCCTCCGGCCACGGGTGGAGGGGGGCCGCGGAGGAGCCTGGGGCTCGGTGGGGCCCTGGCACCAGACAGGCTCCTTTTAGGGAAACTCTGCCTCAGCCAGAACAGTGGGTCCCCCAGTGGGTCTGCCTCACGATCTGGGAAGGGGGCGGTGCCAAATGGAACCCCAAGGAGAACACCTGTGACGGGGACCATTCAGCACTCACCACACACCTGCCCCTGCACATGGACCCACGCACCACCCTGCCCACCACCCTTCCCCGGCACCCTGTGTGGGGGTCCCAGTGTGGGGGTGAGGTGGGGGGTGTGTGCCGAGTTCTAAAGTCAGCCCATGAGGGCAAAAATGTCACCTGTCCTGGGATTCAGCAGCCGTGGCTTGGGATACACATGTGAGGCTAAGCACCTCCATCAGGAGGGAGGGAGAAGACACACATCTTAGAACCCCAGAATCGCAGCCCCTGGGAGGGCCCACACAGCAGTGGCCGCAGATCTCACCCGGGCTCACTGTAACACCCATTCTCCTTACATTGTTATTGCCGTCTGTATTTGGGTGAACGTGCATTCCCAACTGGGAGAAGCTCAATGAAGTAGTAATGGCCTATAGGTCAGCACAGATGCTGTCAACCAGGTAGGGGTGGGATGAGGCACGTGCTGTGCTGCAGACTTGCTGTGTGACACCAGGCACAACTCCTAGCCTCTCTGAGGAGCAATGTCTGCATAGGGGAAACAGGCATGAGAATACCCCTGTGGTCCAAACGCTACTTCAGGGCTTCAGAGACATAATGCCTATGGAAATGCCCCCTGGAGGGTGAGAGGACACAGTGACAAGCGCACAGGCCTTGGGGATGGAGAGAGCCAAATTCAAATCCTAGCCAGGCACGGGTCTCTGGAGGAGAGCACACACAGACTCTAGTCCAGAGCCACGGGGACATGCGGCAGCCGGCAACCAAAACCTCTTCCCTAAGGGGTGGGTCCTCGGCAGCCCCGCCCCAGGCCCCTTGGGGTCCCCAGGCTCCACAGCTTTGCAAGAGTCAGGGGCTCTGGCCGGAGTCCCAGGCTGGCCGTCTCTTTTTCTCTCCACATTTGGGGAAGGCATTTCCTCCTTCTCAGGGCCTATGGGTCAGGTTTCCACCCAGATGGAAAGTCCCACCCAGGGGCCCCCAAAGGAGAACTCAGCATGGAAACTCCATGGGGTGCCTGCCAGACACAAGGGCAAGTGGCCACTGGCGGGCCTTCCTGGGGCCAAGCCCACAGTCCTGCCAGCCGGAGCGGGAAGGGCCAGGAGGGGGCTCCAGCTAGACTTCAGGGATCAGGCCCAGAGCAGTGTTCATAACATACAAAGAATGGGTAGGTGTGAGTGAACTTGGGTATGCAGATGGGCATTTAGGCATGTGACTATAGAGAGACCCCAAATGAGCCTCAGCCCCAAGTCCTCCTAACACCCCTGAGCCTCAGTTTTCCTCACTGTGCCCCCCACCCCCCCACCAGAGGCCAGATTCTACTCAAATAAGGTGAATAAATGCAAAATCCTATAAAAAGGGAAGAAAGAATGGGGACTGCTGGGTGGAACCCCAGCAGCAAGTCCACAAACCACAGCCCAGAGAACAGTCTGGGCGAGGGGCCGCGGTGGGTGACGCATCTCCTTGGGCTGTTGAGCTCAAAACATAAGGATACAAACAGAGTTCCCAAACTGCGTCTCAAAACTGCATGAAGGGGGGCACCTGGCTGGCTCAGTCGGTTGAGCATCTGACTCTTGGTTCCAACTTGGGTCATGGTCCCAGGGTAGTGAGATGGAGTCCCACGTGGGGGAAGTCTGCTTGGGATTCCCTCCCTCTGCCACCCCACACACGTGCGCACTCTCTCTCTCAAGTAAAGAAATAAATCTCTTAAAAAAAAAAAAAAAGACTTCATGAGCTGGGGATAGGTGGTCCTCAGAAACAGGTAGGGGCTAGGCTTCTGAAGTCAAAATTTGCAGGACCCCCCGAAGACTCCCAGCAACCATGGGCATGTCAAGGGCTCTCCAAGGCCCTGCACAGAGGAGCCCCGCTCAGCTGAGCACCTCATTGAACCAGGCACCCAGGCAAGTCCCCTGAACTGCTGCCCAGGACACAGCCTGGCTCGGCCCAGCCCCCTCCAGGCGGCACCGCAAGGAAGTTCACGGCTGCGGTGTGCACTTGGGCCCTGAGCATTCTTCCAGGGTCAATTTAAGAAAGAACTCTAGGAAAGTTGTTTCTGTATTGTGCGCCAAATTGTTACTGAGACCGTGGCTGTTGTTTGTTCAATGATTAATGAGGCTCCGCAGAGTAAATTCTTCAGCATTTAGTGCCAGGGAAAAACATCTGTCCGTCCCCAGTGCGCAAGCCGCCCTTCATCTGATTTCTCGTTTGGCCTGAGCTGCCAGGAGGCTCACTGCATGGCGACCCTTACCTTGGGCTTCAGACATAATTAGTTCTTTCATCTATTATTTTAGCTGCCCAGAGATGTACGGCCACCTCATCTCATTCCGTTAATAGTACCCAGAGCTGGTGTTTCGGGTGCTTGCTTTATGGCAGGCACCATGCTGAGTACGTGACCTCTACGTTCTCACTCATCCTTGCAAGGGGCCACACACTCGGGCTCTGGTGTCCCCACTTTACAGATCAGGAGACTGAGTCCTGAGACCTCAGTCAAGTGCATCTTCAAAGCTAAGAAGCGAAGAGCCTTGCTCTTGTATCCTCACTCTAGAAAGTGAGTCCCGGAGAGCAGGGCATCTCTGCATCCTAGGGTCCTCGAGAGTGGCCCAAACAGACCCCTGCAAGTTAAGTGCTGAACAAACCTAATTGGTGGGTGACCTCTCCCCAAAATTAGTGCTGGGTGGGGGATCCAGCACTGAGACAAAGGTGTGTTTGCTTCAAAATCCATGTTCTGACTCCTAGTGGTTGGTTTTTGTTTTTGATTTTTTTTTTTTAGTCTTTAGGGCTTGGCCAAGCCAACTCTGACCTTAGCCTTAAACATAACCCTAACCCTAACCTTGGGCTTAAACATACCCCTAACCACAGTACTAAATCTAAACTTACTTCCAGCCCAATCCCAGATGAATTAACTAACAACCAATACGAAGCTCTCTGCCCGGCCTTGTCCTGGGTTCTGGGTGGCGAGCCCTCTGGCCACAAAGGCCAGCGGTAGCTGAAACTCGGCTTCCAGCACAGATGGTAGGAGCATGTGGGGTCTGCAGCCAGGATAGGTCAGCAGAGCGGGGGGTCGGATTTCCCCTCCCAGGAGGCCCGCACAGACCTGAGCAGGGCAGGCCCAGCCGCGCAGGCCTGGAGCAGCAGACGGTGGAGCGGGCACAATGTGCCGGCCCCCCGCTCACAGTAGCAGCCACTCTGGCCTATGAGGGCCAGCCCAGCGGGTGGGGAGGAGATGCCCTGCCCTGCTTCCTGCCCATTTGCGGCTGGCGAGGAGCCCCGCAGCCAGGACAGGAAATAACAGGGGCCCCCAGAGGCCGCCCATGCAGGCCTTGCTCCGAGGCTGCCCAGGGAGGGAAGGAGGCCATTGTCGCTCTTTGTTTCAGTTTCCCCAGCATTGCCTGGGCTCCAAGAGGCCCCTGGGAGCTAACAAAGCTTCCCCCCCAACCCGCAGCTGTCCAGGCTCCCTCAGCCCAACCCTGCGGACGAGCCCACCAGGCCCCTGGATTCTTAAAGTGGCAGGTGCAGGGTGGAAATGAAGTCATGTCCAAGTTGGGGCTGGGGGGGGGGGGGTGGCGCCTGTGGGCCAGAGCAGGCCAGGCAGGCAAACAGACAGATGGGCACTGGGGTCTGTGTCTGCACACGGGTCAGCCTAGCACAGGGCCCAACAGCAGGGGTTTGAATCTTTGGATGGCAAGTACGTCTAAGGCACTGAGGATACAACAAAGAAACCAAAAAAAGAAGAGAAAGAAAATAGAGAGCACAAAGACAACCTGGGCATCTTGAACAGCCACACTGGCTCCATCCACACAGCCCAGAAGCAGGATTTTTCTGCTCATTTGCAAGCCTAGGGGCATGCTGCACGTGTGTGGAAATTTCTCTCTGCGCACGTTTAAGTGTGTGCATATGCACACTACATCCCTGTGAGCACGTGTTCCTGCACTCATATATGCATGTGTGCACGCGTGTGTGTGCATACTTGTGTCTGTGAGCATGTGTATGTGTGCTAGGGCCCATGGGAAGGCCACATGTATGAACGTTGACATGTGTGAATATGTGTCTGTACCTGTGTGTTGTGGGTACAGGTGTGTGTGTGTGCACGTGTGTGCGTGCAAAGGTGTGTGCACATGTGGATATATGCACACACCTGCCTCCACAATGGTTGGTGAGTCCAGCAGCAGCAGTGACTCGTTCCCACACTGGCCCTGGCACCCCCTCCCCCCAGTATGCCACTATAGTGACCTCATTAGGGCTCTCAGCACATCCCCTCGTGTGTCCCCACAAGCACACAGTCTCTCCCCACGCAGTCCCAGTCACTGAATTAGCAACGACAAAAGGGGGCCCTGGACTCAGAAAAAACCAGCCCAGACTCAAATCCCTGCTCTAGCCCCACAAGCTCTGGAAGCCTGCACCAGGCTCTTGACCCCTCCAAGCCTCAACTGCCCCCCTGGGAGACACAGACGGTAGCACTTCCCACCAGCAGTGCTTAAGGAGGGTTAAATGAGATCATGGGTGCGACAGCCCCACCTCATGCCTGGCACCAGTGACTCAAAACTAGATGGTTATTATTTTTACTGTTACTGTTACTACAGTTACTGGTAGGCACAGCTAGCTGCTGAAGATACAACAGTGAGCCAAATAGGCACTGCCCCTGCCTCCCCACGCTGTGGGGTTTGCAAAGTATTTGGCTGTAAGTAGAAAGGTGGAAGCAAAAAAAGTGCCCTATTTACAGGATCCAGTATCAGTCTAATCTACTACCTACCGCCAAGTACGGCCAGCAGCCATCAGTTAAAGCAATCGAGCACAATGAGGGAGAAAAGAATCATCAGCATGGGCAAAGAAAATGGTTTTTTTGAACCAGGCAGGCATCAGTTAAGCAGGGCTAGACTAATACACACACGGAGTGGTGTGTATGTGCATGTGCACATGTGCACACATGGGTCCACACCTGCCTGCACACCCCAGGATTTTAGGAGAATGTCAGCTGAGGACAGCAGCCTAACTCCCGTGGGCCACCCGCAACCTACGGCAGGACACTGGCCGATGCAGTGCTGACCATCCCCGACCCAGGAGCCGGGCCCAGGAGCGAACCCGCCCAGGAAGCCGGGAGCAGCCAGGCAGCATGACTGGGCTGACCTTGGCCATTTCCTACTGGGCACTGACCCACACGGCACAGTTGGTGTGTCACGCCTTGCCCAGGGAAGGAGCCTGATCACAGGACTCCTCACAGCCTTTGCCTTTCAGAGCAGATCCTGCCCACCAACCCCCTAAGCAGTACCCAAACCCCCCAAAGCCGCTTCCACCCCAGAAACAAGCAATGCCACACCAACCAGGGTCAGCATGAGTGAGGACGATCCTAACCCTGCCCACTGTGGTGGCAAATGACACAGAGCCCCTGCCTCGGAGAAAGCCCAAGTCCACACAAGAGGTGAAAACCAGCAAGACAAGCCCCTCTCCATAGTTTCAGTCCCACAAAACCACTGGCCAGGCTTGAGGGAGACGAGAAGGCTGAAGAGAGACACCACACATGCTCCTTCACATACACGCATGCACGGGCTCTGCACACCCGTGTTGACAGCAGATGGGGCACAGTGGAAGTGATCAGTGAGTAGCCCAGCAGGGGTCCCTGGCTGGTCCAGAGCCAGAGGAAAGGGTGGGCAGGAAACACCACATCTCCCTCAGAGGCTGGGTCCCAGTCAGCCCCAGGAGCCCAGGACGTGGTACAGAGGGGTGCAAAGGCCCTGGGGTCCCCAGGAGTCTGAGTCAGGGCTGTAGCACCTGCCCCCACACACACAAAGACACACACAGGCGCGTGTGCGCACATGCTCATACATGAGGACGTGCCTCCGAGTGCACGCAGGGCACAGACGCCCTACACCTTGTGGACTGCTCACCATGGTAACAGAGTGGCCACCTCTCAGCTTCAGTCACCCCCTGAAGGTTTCTAGGCCTCCTGGGCTGGGGGAAGGAGCTCTAACAAAAGCTCAGATCCACTGGCCTGGCCGGGGGTCCGAGGCGCAGACCAGCCGCACACGCCTGCCACGCTCCCCTGGTAAGCTCGGGGCCACAGCATCTTCCTGCCCAGCCTGCCTAGTTCCACTTAGCTCAACTCCCCACAGACACCCCGGCCGAGCTAACGAGAAA
This sequence comes from Spilogale gracilis, assembly GCA_004023965.1. Classification (NCBI taxonomy): domain Eukaryota; kingdom Metazoa; phylum Chordata; class Mammalia; order Carnivora; family Mephitidae; genus Spilogale; species Spilogale gracilis. The sequence goes on from PITA01010310.1 coordinate 7,341, forward strand.
CTCCCCAGCTGGCCCCACATAAAAACACATTTCATAAGTCTTTAAAATGCTGGGGAATTATACATCTATTTAGACCTTTCCTGCTCCTTTAAAATGTCCCCTGGTCCACATTGAGACGATGACTACATTTGGGGCTCAAGCTCAAGAGCCGGACAGCCAGAGCCAAGGGAAGCCTGGGCCTTCCGTCGTTGGCCGCGGTATCCTGGCCACGGGAGCCGGGACACGCCCGCGGCTGAGCCCAGGCACAAGATAACTCAGGAAAGAATTCAAGTGGGGATCTCAGCTACTCCAGCCTGGATCTAAGATCGAAGGAGAAAGTCAGAAGGTGCTGGGAGGACCTAAGACAACTCCAAAGGAGAAAAAGAACAGCTACTACACAAAAGGTCCGAGTTGTACTATTTATAAGAGCCAAAAATGAAAAGTAATCCAAACGCCCAACAGGGGAGAAGCAGCTAGGAACGCGAATACCAAGCCACTCCACGACCCCGGTGTGGCTTCTAAGACAGAAGGCTGTGTGGGTCTGGGGGTTACGTGAAGCTCGGCTCCCACGGGAGTGGGAGCCACACGGAGTCCACCGTGGATTTCATCTAGCTGAGCTGGTTGATACAAGACAGAGCTGGAAAAGGGGCCGAAACAGAAGGGGCGGGGGTGCAGAAGCACAAGGCTGTAAGTGGGGCTTCTATGAAGTCGTTGGAATAATAAACACCCGCTCTGCAAAAACACAAGTGGGATGGGAAGACACCTCCGAGAAGGTTTGGAAGCACCGGCTGGGCTGCACAGCGGTGTGAAAAGGCCCAGTTTTCCAGACATTCTGTCCACTTCACTGTCAGAACCTCGGGGTGGAGGACTGCGGGGGGGTGGGGAGGAGGCTGCAGCCTTTGTCAGGAGTGGGGACCCCAACCACGCTCCCTAAACCACTGTTTACCCAGAGCCAGAATGAAAGGCAAAGGGAAGGCTTCCAGCACCCGTGTCTGTGGGGCCCCAGGATAGCAGCCCCCTAGATGCTACTCTAATTTCTCACCCAGACAGGTCCCAGAGCCTGCAGCCCAGTTACCAGCCTCCCTGTAAACTGCACCCATGCCCACCTCCCAGGTACAGTCATGAGCAGGAGGCCCAGTGGGGAGGCAGGCCAGGGCCGGGCCTGTGGGAGTCTCCACCGACAGCCCGGCCCACAGTGTTTCCCTAGCCTCTGAGACGGGAGTGTGCCCAGGACCTTCGAAGCACGCGCCTCCCTCTCTTTCCGGGCAGAGGAGTCAGACTCTTTCACCTGGCCCAGAGCAACATGGACACACAGCTGGGACCCTCAGCAAGCCTCTGGGTTCCCTCTACAATGAACAGTCTGGGCAGCATGCTCACAGGCAGCTTGCCCACTTACAGTTTTGGTGCTACGTTTACGCATGAGCTGCCTGGGTTCAAACCTGGGCTCTGCCGCTTCCCGGTCATATGACTTTAAAAGAAGTCACTAGCATCTCTGTGCCTCAGTTTCTGTACATGAACCAAGAAGGAGGGCTGGCTCCCAGGAGTAGTTTGTAAATGAGACGGATGTTTCCATTAACCAGGACAATGAGATCTGTCAAGGTGGCAGGAAGGCCCCAAACTCCGATCACCCCAACAGGGTCTCCAGCCATCACAAACAACTAATTATATCGAGTGTTTCTCTCCAATCCCAAGAGTCTCTGTCACAACCTGGCTACCCTGTCCAGGCACTGACAATGACTGTATGTCAACAAAGTAACTGTTTCCCATCTCCAGACTACCCCACAAACCCTCCCCCCACTGCACCCCAGCTCATGCCAGAGCTTCCATATTGGAAGGAAGCCCGACTCTCCTGAACCCAGCCTGGGGGAGGGGGGGTTCCAGTGACACGGTGATCAGTTATACACAGACAAGTCCCCCCAGCCCCCGATCAAACTTGGCGATCAGAGCAAGGGAGGCAATGCTCAGTTTGGTCGGATTGGTTCAGCAAAAACACACAGTGTAGGGCTCACAATCATCCTGGTGCCTGCCCCTTGGACACCACATTCCAAAAGGCTTGAAGGAAGAGAGAAGAAGCTTTGAAGGGAAGACTGGCCTCCTCACGGTGCTGGGCTGGCCAGGTGACAGAGGAAGTTGGTGGGAGGCAGGACAGAGAGGCCCCCTGGTAGCGCCACACTTAACAACCTCCTAATTGGTGACCAAGCTGAAATCAGCTGGCAGAAGGCTTTTCTGTGACCTGAACAAGGATTTTTTTTTTTTTTAATATGAGTTGTCCAGAATGAGACACCTATTTCCATTTAGGAAGGCTAAAAAAATTTTTTTTAATTTTTAAAAAAGGAAAATAACAACTGTCAGTGAGGATATGGAGAAACTGGAACTCTCACACAGTACTGGTGGGAGCGTGAAATGAGGCAGCCGCGGTGGGCAACAGTTTGGCAGTTTCTCAAAAAGTTACACAGAGAGTTACCACACGACTCAGCGATTCTACTCCTAGGTGTGTGCCCCCCAAAGCTGAAAAAGCAAATCCCAGCACACAGAAATTCGCAGCAAGCGGCTGAAAGGGGAAAATAACCCACACGTCAGGGTTAACAGATAAGTGGTCTGCCCATACAGTAGAACATTGTTTAGCCATAACAAAGAACGTAGGGTTGGTACAGGCTACGATTTAGATAAACCTTGAAAATATTAGGCTACACGAGAGGCGCCTGGGTTGTTCGGTCGGCTGGACGTCCAACTCTCGGTTTCTGCTCGGGTCATGATCCCGGGGTCCTGGGATGGAGTCCTGAGTCAGGCTCCCTGCTCAGCGGGGAGCTTGTTTTTCTCTCTACACTTCCCCACTGCATGTGATCTCTCTCTCTCTCACCCTCTCTCCCAAATAAATAAATTCTTAAAAAATAATAATAAAATAAATAAATAAAAACTCAGATGGCCTGGCAGCTCTGACTCAGGTCCCTGGCGCATCTGTCCCTTAGTGTGTCATACTTTACCACAGCCCGCCCCCTCACCGGGCCACAGAGCAGCCTCGGGACAGACAGAACCTCTCTGGGGCTCTCACAAAAGACGTTCCCTTCTCTAAGACATTCAAACCCACGAACTCCCCTGACATCACAGGTAAAATGTTCCCATTGGGTGCTCAAAAGCTTCTGTGGCTCAAAACAGGTTCAAAATTATGCCTCAATTATCTCCTTAGAAGCTATCATCTCCCTCAGCTCCCCCCAAGGGTAAAAAAAAAAAATCAGGATCCAGCAGGGAATGATTTAAAACCCCAGCCCTACTATGCACCCCACACCTAGGCTCTGAGTGCAGTGCTCGGTCCCGGGGCTCTTCTCTCAGGAGCCCGGTATCTGCTGGCAGGGAGCAGGAGGAGGCCGGCACTGCCCCCTCCCACGAAGCCCCAGCCTGGCCGGAGAACACTGCCATGAGGCAGTCTCCCTAGCAGGCCAGGCAGGACTCTCCATCACTGTCAGAGCCCTGACACGAGGGCACAGACTGAGCAAGCCTGGTTGTTCCTGGGGTGGTAACCACAGGGTCCCCCTGGGGCAGGGGAGGCCGGAGGAGGCCAGAGGAGAGCAGAGAGCACACGGAGCATTCTGCTTCTTTATTGGAGTTCTCCATCACGCTCCCAGAGCCAGGGCAAAGCCGGCGAGGGGGAAGGGCAACGCTCAAAACTTGCATCCCAGTTGCTAGGCCCCTATAGGAAAGGAGCTGGCCCGGGGTCCACAGCCCTGCACTCCTTCTGGTAAAATGTTCTTGGCGCACCCTGCTCACCTCATCCTCGATTCCTCTGATCAGATGAGCCAAAGACCCTCCGTGGCCGGTACCCCCAGGGACCCTCCCAAAGCCCCCGTGATGCCACCCGGTCAGGTTTGGCCTCACTGCCCCTCTGGCACCAGGCAGCACAGAGGTGAGACATGGCCGCAGGAGGACTTGGGTTCAAATTCCCTCTCCACAGCCTGCTGGCCGGGCACCATGGATCTGCTTCTGTACAGCTCAAGCCTCCTTCCCCCGTCCACCAGACGAAGATAGCAGTTCCCAGAGCACTGGCAACAGCGGCACAGGGAAGCTCTGTTCCCCCATAATCTTCCTTGGCACCTGCCGCCTTCTCTGATGCGGCCAAGTGACATTTTCCCAGCTTAATGAAAAGCGTTATACTAAAACAGTTTTGCCCAGGCCTCTGGCCCCATTCGCCACCAGATGGCCACCCCTAAGCCAGCCTATGGAGAAGCTCTGGAGCCTGCTGCTGGGAACAGCACCCGTCTCGCAGGGCTGTGCCCCAATGGCTCAGGGAGATAGCACAGGTAAAGCATTCGCCCCACGCCTGGCACGGACCAAGTCCAAGCTCATCCAGGGCTGCCCCCGAAACTGACTTTGTCCCCTCACCCAGGATTTACACCAGCTCATGGTCCCCATGCTCAGGAAATCCCAGCTGACTTTCATAGCCCAAGCCCAACAAACTTGGGAGGGAAAATTTACCACATGCACACACTGTAAAAGATCATCAGAAATGGGTCAAAGAAAACAAAACAACCCATTGCTTGGCTGCAGATGATCCTGGCTGCCCAGGATGCTTTGCCCTCCCTTTCCCCATCTCTGAGCAGACAATCTGAAGCTGACTGGCCCCACCGAGTCCCTGAGAGCTGGAGGGGACTCACCAAGAGTCGTGTACCTCTTCCCACACATGCATACGGGGCACGCTCTGCTCTTGGCTGGAAACTGACAAATCCCACAAACTCCGCCATGCCCAGCTGCCGCAGAGAGGCCCTGAGCCTGCTCATTCCACCGTGGCGGCAGAGACCCCAAGACCGGCAGGGCCCACACATGGCCCTTGGGCGTCACAGATGGAGATACAGTTCCCTGCCTTAGGGAGGCATCCTAGTAACCTGATGGCCCCCTGCGCAGGGCTGTCCACCCTTCACGACTGATGCCACTGCCCTCCTTGCACCCTGCTGTTGCTCCTGTCTGTCCCTACTGCCTCGGGCACCACGGGAAAGCGGCAAGGTGGCCGGACCTTATACAGCCACCATGCTGGACCCTTTCCAGTTCGGGGGTCTTGAACACAGTGGGGATCCTTTTCAGAGTTGGCAGAAGCCTGAGCACATGCACCCCAACATGGGTCAGGATGCCTGGAGGAAATATGGAGCTTTATAATCTTACTGTGTTTCCACCAGCCACGGGGAGTACATCTCCCCTGCACAGAAAGAGAGAGGACAAGGCCTGTGGAGCCCTTCCTCCAACCTACCCAGTATCGACCCCCAGGTCTGTCCTAACCCTGGACCCTTCTGAAAATGTGAGCACTAACCCCCTCATTCTGGCTTCAGACAACACCTCTCCCATGGAGGGAGCCCTGTCACCAAGGGCCAGGCACTTGCTGGGACGACAGTGCCCAAAACTGAATCAGCCAGGACCCTTTTCAGACTCTCCAAGCAGCGTCCCCATCATGCGGGAAAGAGCACTGGACACGGAGCCCAGGAACTCAGGTTCCAGCATCCGCTCTCCACTCCTCTTCTGTGTAATCTACACCAGCATTTCCCAAATTTCAGTCATTTGCAAACCATCTTCATGATTTTTGCTGAACCCAAGCATTATGTGCCATTACTTAAAACTGTCAATGCAATTTCCTCACTTAAACGAATTTAGCATCATCGTAAGTCACAAATAGCCATTAAATCACAAATCCAATGTACAACCATTCGAGCATTAAATGTTCATATGTCTGATGCCTCACACCACATTTCTGGAACTACTGACCCAGAGCAAAGCTCCCTCTGTGCCTCAGTTTCCCCAGCTAGAAGATAAGGAAGTTGGACTCAATGATTCCCTCAGAGTCTCCTCAGGCCCAAGATTCCTCAAGATCGGCCTGGTTCCAGCTCCTGGCTCCAGGAATCCAGAACCAGCTGATCCGGGTCCTGGGACAGGGACGAGGCTGGAGAGGCTGTACCTGCTGGACTGGGAGCCAGGGCCTTTGTCCAGAGAGGTGCTGGCTGGATGCAGAGCAAACGGGAGTCATATCTAATCACACCTTCCACTCACGAGCTCCCGAGGACCCAAAGCCAATTCTAATCCCAAGCTCCATAGGCAGCTCCAAAGTTTAGGACTTTCCAGCTAGAAAAACTTTATCCCTTCAGTCCTTTTTAGAGATGGGGAAACTGAGGCACAGAGGAGCTCATGCAAGAACAGAAGTGAGCCAAAAACCCAAGTCCCCTGACTGCCAAGTCACCAGCATCACCTGATGGGGGCCAGACACCCCATAAGTCTGAAGTTCCCCTCTTACCTCCCCCTAGAGGCATAGGCTCGGGTTGCCGGCCTGGGAGAGCAGAGCAGCTCCATCTGAGAGGGGAAGTCTGGGGACTGTGATTTCGATTGGAGTTTAACATCCTATTAAAGTGGGTTTTATGCAATTAGACTGGAATGAATGTACAGTGAGGCCCATGGTAGGCAGCTTCAAAGCCTGTGTCATGGAGGTATCGTGGCCCATCTGAATGCACCCACAAGAAGGAAACGTGGTCCCCCAGGAGAATAGGGCATATTAGTCTCCGTATGTAATAGATTTTATTGACCATATGGAACTGATATAAAACTCGTGTTGCACGGGGTAGTCTGGCCCGGAGACAGGAATGTGACATGAAGAATATGATTTCCATAACCAGCTGGGTGGCTTCCTGAGTGCCTGAGCTCGCCCCCCCAGGACCCCCAGCAACTCCCCCAGCAGCCCCTGGGCATTACCTGATGCGGTCACGGAGGAATCCCAGGCCAGCGAGAAGTCCGAGGCCTCCCCCTCTTCAACTGAAAGAGAGAACAGAGATGGGCCTGTGAGTTTTGAAGCTGCATAAACAGGCCATCAGGATGGGGAACACAGCAAGGAAGAAGGGTCATTTGTGGGGGTCCTTATAATACCCACAATCAGGAGCAAGAGGATAAAGCCACAAAGAGGCCTTTGTTGGTTTCATGGAGATGGAAAATAATCAGAATAAAACCTGAACAGTAAGTAAGTGCTGGGTCAGTATGGTTCCCCCACCTCTGTGTCCCTAGCAGACATCATGAATCAATCACAACATTGCCTAGATCCAAATGCAGCATCACGATCTTTCTCTACACGGTGCTCCAGCTGATCAAGCAGAGTTTCTGCTTGAGATAAAACCATCTGTCACTGCAAGAAGACAGCAGAGTCTCAGACCTCTCCCAGATCCTGCAGACATTGCCCTCCTCACAAAAACCCCCTTAAACCACCACCGAAATGTGACAGCTTGTTTGTGAAACAAATAAGATAACTCTCAGATGTTGGAAGAACACGGGGTGCTGTTGCACACACTAAGAGACCTGGCCCACAGACAGACCTGGGATATGCTAAGGTCCTGTGGTCAGCAGTCATGAGCTGTAACATCAGAAAGCAACTCACCTCTCCACCCCACCCCTGAGCCCACAGAACGAGGCTGGGCAGGGATGGGGCACTTCCACCACCTTGTACCCCAGCATGTAAGACCAGGCTGGTGGAGATGGAGGCCAAGCACTAGGGGAGCACGGGAGAAACTCTATTTGGCATAATAAAGCTCTTATCCTGGAATTAATCCCAGTCTGGGGCATGTAATAATATTAAAACTGGGTTATAGACTCTGTAAAATGGAACTTTGTTTAAGCCAAAAGTGTATATATACAGTATTTTTCAGATTTAATGAGCTCTGAAGTTCTACACATGTGCAGGCTGAAGCTACCAGGTCCCGCCCATTCCCTCTGCACCGTCGCTGTCCTCCATGGGCACACGGAGGACTTTCCAAGCAATACCACATGTACTCCTCATCAATAGACTTCCAGAGAGGCCAAGCACCGCACTTGAGTTCTTACACACCTACAGGGAGTACGTGCAGAGTTTGGGCTAAAATCCACGAGTGGGTCTGAAAGGCAGTCCAATGCATAATGAAACCATCATATACAGAGTCACAGAGGATGCTGTCCAGGATCCTAGCAGCTCGGGACTGATAAGCAGCACCCCCAGCCCACCCCACCGAAGGCCGGTCCACAAGTGTGCTGGGCAGCCGAGCAGTGAGAAGAACACACATGCTAGGCTATCGTCCTGGACTCAAATCCTGACTCTGCCTCTTGAGCAAATGATTGAACCTCTAAGCTTCAGTTTTGCCATCTCGAGGTAGCTCATGATGGTGCCTAAGCCATACAGTGGCAAAAAGATTCACGCGGGGTGCTGGAGGCACCTGCTGGAGCAGGGGCTCAGGCACTCACGCCGGTTTGGCGCCAGGGCTGGAACAGCTCTGGGAATTTCCGCTCTGCAGGGCACGGCCCTCTTGATCATGTAACTGTCCCCACTCTTAATCCCCAGCCAGAGCCTCACAGACTGTGCCCGAAAGGGGACATCCACGACAAGGAGCAACAGGGCAAGGAATGCTAGCAGAGTGCTCTCTCTTTCCTAAGTTTGTATCCTGAGAGTAGAAACACTGAATCCAGAGCAGAGTGCTCTCTCTTTCCTAAGTTTGCGTCCTGAGGGTAGAAACGCCGAATCCAGAGGATGCTTTCATCGGGGCAAGCTGGGGTGAGACCAAGGCTCCTGTTCTAACTCAGCAAATTACAGCCGGGGGGGGGGGGGGTTCAAACACACAACTCTGTAAATATGAATCAAGACCTCGCACCAGATAAAATGGATCTTACTCGCTTGGCTGATTCCAACCAGACAGCCCCCAAAACCCAGGCCGATGATGCATCCTGCGATCCGAAGCCAGCCATGCGTGAAAGGAGTGGTTGTTAACAGCGTGCACCGCCACACCTGAAAATCCGTTTCCTTCACATCTCACTGTTCACTTACTTTAAGATCTATGCATTTCGCTTCCATTAAGAAACCGTTCCCAGTTCATAAGGTTACCAGGTGGTGATTCTGTTGGTCCCCCTCAACAAGGTCTACGTGGCTCCCTACAGATACCATGTCACTCACGGGCACCATGACACTAATGCCTGACCCCAGTTCTCTTTCGGTACTTCTCTGATTGAGAAGTGTGACCCCCCAGATCTGAAGACCTGAAGGGTGTCCCCCAAAATGCCAAATCTTTCTCTCCCTAAGATCTGGCTTCCACCATCATGGGAAGGCTGAAGACATCTACCATTTTGGAGCTCTTGGGAGGATTCCAGGCTCTCTTCCCAAGGTCAAGAAGCCTGCACAGGTAGAAGAGGAGAGTGACCCAATGGGGACCGGCTGCGGGAGTTCAGAGTGGCAGACGTCACCACAGGCAAATGAATCCTGTCTCTCTCAGCGAGGAGCCCGTGGGCCAGCCCACCATGGGGTGTGAAAGCATTTTCCTACACTTGCTGCCGTGACCTCACTAATATCCCACCCCCACATTTCATTTAACAGAGGATGTACCCCACATCACGCGTCATGCATTCCTGATGAGAACAAGCCATGCCCTTGACTCCACCAGCACCACTGTGAGCTCTGTGCTCCCCAACACCACGAAGGGGGAGAGCCTCGCCTCCCCTCCAGCTGGACCCTTACTCTTCTGTCCAGACTGGTCTCTCCAATGGCTGGGTAACTGGAGGGAGCAGAAGGCCCTGAGGAGGAAGGCCTTCCCGACGACCGGAGCAAGGCACTTGCTGGGCAGCCTGAGTCCTCCGGCAGTGGGCACTCTCTGGGGTCCTGAGCCGTCCCCAGGTGGAGTTCTGCCTCTGAGGCACAGTGGACACCAAGGGTCGAGCATCTCAGAGAAAACTCTATCAGCACCGTGGCCCATGTGGATAACCCCGAAGGGGCTGCCCAGCTAGTTGGAAGAGTTAGGTGCTTTGTGGAGACTTCCCCACACTCTCCCTCTAACTTTTAATTTAGAGGCGTTGACACCACTGAGGCTAAGGCACACCCCCACCCTACCCCATCTCAAGGGGAACACAGGGACATCTGCTCCTGTGAATGGTAGCCATTTGCAAGAGTCGGGTGGGTGCACAAGGCCAGTGTGCACACAACAGGAGGGAGTGTGGGCACAAGTGTGTAGGCATGGGGAGAGGGTGCGCTGAGCGTGAACACACACGGTCGGGCACAGCAGCGAGCATGCACACATAGAGAGGATGCAGGACCTGGGTTCACACTGGAGCATACCCAGTGTATCAACCATGGTTGTCAGGGTGTGTTAAGAAGGATTCTGAAGCTCTATCAGGGTTTCTGACGGATCAGAACTCCAAGGCTCCTGTTCTCACTCTGCTCTGGGATCACAAGTCGTGGTGCCCCAGGGGAGTATAGAGCTTGTGAGCCTGACCAGACACTGTCTCCCCAACTCAGCAGCAGGCTCGCAAGTGACAACAACTCTCCTACTCAGGAAGGGCCCACAGCCTGCCCCTGTGCACCACGATGGCCCTGACATCAGTGACATGCCAGTGAGGCACGAGGACTGTGTGCTGGGCCCCTGGACGTGGGAAACCCAGCAGCCTGGGGCACGTGGCACCAGCTGAGCACGTATAAGCCACCTCCCCAGCGCTACTTCCTCCAGGGGCGTGGAGGTCAAGGTCACCCAGGACCTGGTTGGTAGACAGAACGCAAGTCAGAAGTAGGAAAGCTAGGAGACAAGTTCTTTTTTTCTTTTTAAGATTTTATTTATTTATTTGACAGAGAGAAACACAGCCAGAGAGGGAACACAAGCAGGAGGAGTGAGAGAGGGAGAAGCAGGCCTCCCGCTGAGCAGGGAGCCCAACGCAGGGCTCAATCCCAGGACTCCAGGATCATAACCTGAGCCTAAGGCAGACGCTCAATGATTGAGCCACCCCGGCACCCCTTGGGGACAAGTTCTAAGGCAGACAGTGCCAGGAGGTGAATGAGGGAGATGAAGAGAAGTGAGTACTGACCCAAGGGCCAGAGGAAGCCCCCAACAAGGTCAGCAGGGCCCAGGAACCCCCTTCCCTCCTCCCAAATCCATGCCAGTGCCAGCTGCTTGACCTGGCTTCAAGGATCTAAGAAAGCCCTGCCCCTGGAGGTAAGCCCCCAGATATGTGAATAGACAGGCTTTTTTTTTTTAAAGAATTTTTATTTATTTATTTGACAGAGAGAAACACAGCTAGAGAGGGAACACAAGCAGGGGGAGTGAGAGAAGGAGAAGCAGGCTTCCTGCCGAGCAGGGAGCCCAATGTGGGACTCGATCCCGGGTCTCTGGGATCATGACCTGAGTCAAAGGCAGTCGCTTAACCAACTGAGCCACTCGGGCGCCCCTAGACAGGCATTTTTCTGGAAAAAGCATCCATAGTTTTCATCAGAAAGATCTAGAGCACCACCAGCACCCACCACCCTGCTAAAGAAAGGTTTAAGAACCACTAAATTAATGGCTTTTATTTTGAGAGTATTCTCAGCTGGCCCCATCCCGAGCTGGTCCTCCCAAAGTCTTAGGGGACCTCTCCGTGCTTTACTGGCCTTGGCCCCACTGATCATCCCACCCTTAGGGAAGGGTTGGGCCCACAGCGGTCTGACAGAGGCTCCCTAGAGGCATCCCAGTCCCCGAGGAGGTGGTGAGCTAAGTAAGGGGCCCACGACTGCCTCTCCTGGGCTCATCCTTAAGGAAACCCTCTCACTTATGCCGCATGACAGCCAAGGAAGGTGAAGGATATACCTAAAGCCCAGATTCTCATTGTCAAGCATGAAATGGAGTGTCACTATTCCTGACTTTTAGTACCAAGTAATCTCAAGGACTGAAAAAGCCTAAAGCAAGGAAAACAGCTGTGGATGGCTGAGCAGGTTGTGCACTGCACAAGGGGCCCAGCGGGCGTAGTGAGAGAGGGTTGAAATTCAGCCCACACTCTGTCCACTAAACAGCATGTCCTGGTGCAGGGCTATGAATGTCTAGAGCAAGATGTACCCAACTTTTTGCACAAAGGCCTGGCCAGCCTGTTGTCTAACTCACTCAGATATACTGTAAAGTGTAACCCATGACCATCTCTGGCACCTGGCAAAACGACCAGCCATGAGGCCTACACTCTCCGGGGTCCTCTCAGGCAGGATGGGTTCTGGGCAGCAGGTCCATATTGGGGGGGTGACGGCATGAGAAAGAAAAGGTTCTCTTTACTTAAAGCTCAAACTACCCAAGACTCAAGACTCCCCATGGCAGCCTCCTCAGCACCAAGCCTGAACCATCAGAGGAGCCAAGATCTCATAACAGGGTCACATCATGACCCATTTATTTAGCTCTCATGATTCCCTGACCACTTGCCAAAATGAGAGTAACAACTGAACTAGCTCAGTTAAGACCACCTGCCTTTCCCGCCAGAGAGCACAGCCCGAGAGCGAGGATGAGGACTCTGTGGCCCCCTCATTTGTCAGTCCACACCTCCCCACCAAGAAGGTGAGTCTAGGATTTAAAGAAACCTACTTTTTGGACAACATGGCTCCTAAGGAGACTTCTTCCTCCGATCTAGTGATGAAAACAAAAGGCAATATGTTCCAATGTGGGAGGCAAAGATGTTGCAAAAACCCATCAAGAGAGTGTGGGTGGGTCTCTAAGTTGGCAGCTTCCCAATCAATGTTTACAACAACCTTGGCAATGCCTGACTTTCCCCTCAAACACTGGCTTTAGGACGAGCACCTAGGAAAAGATGCAACTTTTCTGAGAATTATTTATAAATCGTTCCCTTAGCCCATCCTGGGCAGAGGGGTGAGAAGCCCGATCTTGCCCCACGGTCATCTTCCTTTTCTCTCCCTCGCCTTGCTTAGAGAAAAACAGTGAGAACAGAAAGAGATCTAGTAATAGTCCAAGAACTCCAAAAAAGAAATTGGTCCATCCTCGCTGGGAAGGTGAACCTTCCAGAAGTCACCCACCAGAGCCCAACTAGGGGGACAGATGGACTAGTGGGGTACCCAGACAGTCCAAAACAGGGCTCCCCAGGACTGTCCTCTGGCTTTGCCACTTTGCGGCCAGTAGATTTGTGACAAGATGTTTGATCCACTCTGACCTTCAGTTTCCCCCTCTATGAAATGGCATACCACCAGTACCCCCCCCCCCGACAGGAGGGTCCAGAGGACTGAAAGAAATGAGCAGGTGGTATTCCTAACGCACACAGCCCAAAGTAAACAGGCCATCAACATCGGCATTCTCTTCCCCAGGTCCCTGGCTGACCACTATGGTCTCACCACACTTGTGAAGACAGGAGGACTCCAACAGTGGATCAGTTTTCCTGTGACATTCACCCACCCTGCCCCAGGAAGGACCCCGTGACAGCCCTGCATCCTTTTGATCACCCTCCTAGACCCCACCACAGTGCAGGGATGGTGTCCCTAAGGGTAGAACCCTCTGGTGGCCACAGCCATGGGACTCAGCCTCTGTATCAGCTCATTTCCCCTCCCTCTCTGACGTCCCAACATCAGCCCACACCACACACCCCAAAAGAGAAGATGGGAAACATCTGTGGAAGGAACAGGAGCACCAATCCCAGCAGAATCTAGATTTAGAGCAACCTTGCCAAAATGGGGTTCCTCTCCTCCACTCTTACCTAAAAAATGAACACGTTGACAATGATGAGTGAAAAATAGGATGTGACGTACTTCAAGTGTGCTGGAAGTAGGAGAGAAATAGGTTCTCACTAGACCAGATATGGAATACATGTAGCAAACCTTGCCCAGCTCTCTGATCCTGCACTTGTGGCAGACATCACTAATCGATCAGGGCTCTCTTTCTCATTATGCATGGATGCAGCTTCAAAAGCCTCAACAACGTGGGCCAGAATCTATTGGCCTTCTCCAAACTGGTCCATGCAGGATCCCCTTGCTCAAGTACTATGCACGGCACACAAGCACTGCACTCATTCATGCACACACCTTCCACTACACTTGGGTGTGTGTCTGACTGGAGCAGATCCAGGCCAGAGTGAGGACTGCTCTCCCCCGGGGAAAGCCAACCTCCACTGAGCCCCTGTGCCACCAGGCACCATGCTGAGCACCCTACCCACTGGCTCCCACTTCATCCTCCCAGCCTCACTCTAAGAAAGTCTTGAAAATCCCCACTTTTTGGACGAGGCAATGGGGCCCCAGGGAGCCAGAGCATCTGTCCAGAAAGGCAGCTCACAGGCTCACAAGGCCAGTGGGGATGCTTCCAGTATGGCTTTAGCTCAGAGCCATGAACATCCAGCTATGCACCCCTCACCTTGCCTGCTCTAGCCCAGGCACGGGGCAGGAAAAGAGGAAACCGAGTGTCACAGAGATACCCGCTATGTCCACTTTAGTGGATAACAGAATCAGGGACATTGTCAATGGCAGAGTCCAGGCATCCAAGCAAATTAGAATGGCTCTTTTCTCCCCAAACTCTGTCAGAGGAGGAGCAAGGTCCAAGGAGGTCAGCAGCCGCCAGGGACTGGTGCATTGCCACAGCCTGCCCAGCCATGCCTATCCTGAGTAGGTGAGGAGGCGGAGGACGGCATGACCCAGGGGCCCTCAAAGCCTCTTCCCCACTCTTAACCAGAGTCCCCTGGTATCAGAGGGCCTTTACTGATGCTCCCTCAGCTGCTGCCTGAAAGTCAAGCCTTTACTGACCCATTTCAGTAATGGGAAATAAAGAAGGGAAATAAAGTCCCAGAGAAGAGAGACAGGTCACCCAGGAAGCAGCAGAGAAGACAGAAGCAGACCTGGAACCCAGGCCCCCTAGCCTCCCAGCCCTGGAGTCCACACACACAGAGCTCCCTACGCCAGAGGCTCCCGAGCCCTCACCAGGCACCAAGCGCCGCAGCTTCTCTGAATGCAGGCCCCAGACCAGCCAGCAGCTTGTGACAAATGTAGCCTCTCTCGGCACCTGGGCAGCTCAGGAGGTTGAGCAGCTGCCTCTTGGTTTCAGCTCGGGTCAGGATCTCACGGTGGTGAGATCGAGCCCTGAGTCGGGCTCCGTGCTCAATTCAGAGTCTGCCAGAGATGACTCTCTCTCTAAAATAAATAAATAGATAGATAAATAAATAAACTTTTTCTTAAAGACAGAAAGAAACACAGCCAGAGAGGGAACACAAGCAGGGGGAGTGAGAGAAGGAGAAACAGGCTTCCTGCCGAGCAAGGAGCCCAATGTGGGACTTGATCCTGGGTCTCCGGGATCATGGCCTGAGCCAAAGGCAGTTGCTCAACCAACTGAGCCACCCAGGTGCCCCAATAAATAAACTTTTAAAAAGAAAAAAAAAAGGAAAGAAATGCAGACTCCTAAAAGCAGAACCTCTGGGGGTGGGGTCCAGCAGGTGAGTCTCTCCCACGTTGGCCGACACAATCTTGCGGAAACATTTATTAACCCCATTCTATAGATGAGGAAATTGAGACCAAGCAACTTGCCCAAGGCCACAGAGCGAAGACAGCGTGAAGCTGGGATTGGGATTCTCACCCATTTCACTTCTGCCTTCCCACAAACAGGAGCTACAAAAGAAGACTGATTCTCTCCCCAGTGATTCCAGTTTAGAGAAGATTCTCTATCATTCCTTCCTGGGACAGCACCAGGGGAACCATCCTCTGGGGTGTCCACAGGCACACAAGCTCCTTGGGGTGTCAAGGGGAAACCAGTGGAGACAGTAGTGTGTTGGCCTGTGTTTCACAGGTGGTTCAGGGAGGAAGGGCGCTGGTTTGTAGCATCTCCCTCCTGTACTATAAATAAATACTCCCACCAGGTGGCCAATGTCAAGGTCCCAAGCAGGGCCCCGCCGAATACAGATCTGGGAAGAGATGTGCCCGCTGAACACACAGGTGCAGGGAGGGAAGGGGCGATGGCCGGGGATGGAGTCAGCCCAGGAAGCCACGGCAAGCCATGGGGAGCCCACGGCTCAGGCCACCGCACCTCCCCTGCTCTCCCACCCTCCCCAGGCTTTGCCCCCTTGGGGTCTCAGGTACATCGGAAACCCGGAACTTGCCCTTTTCTTATTGTTTCCTAGATTAAGCATCTTTTTCTTTTCATAAAAGTCTTTCAGGGGTGCCTGGGTGGCTCAGTTGGTTAAGCGACTGCCTTCGGCTCAGGTCATGATCCTGGAGACCCGGGATCGAGTCCCACATCGGGCTCCCTGCTAGGCGGGAAGTCTGCTTCTCACTCTCTCACTCTCCCTGCTTGTGTTCCCTCTCTCGCTGTGTTTCTCTCTGTCAAATAAATAAAATCTTTAAAAAATAAATAAATAAATAAAATAAAAGTCTCTGACATCAGTAACCCATGTACAATGTAGAAAACTAGCAAATACATGTGAGTTGAAATTGAGAAAGGAAAAGTACAGCTTTCTGAGTATAAATATATTGTTACAGCTTCCCAGAAAGTTGTAACATGTTGTCACATCATGTACCATTGAACCACTGCAGAGCCCACTTCCCTAACTCAGCCAGTTACCATGATCGACATCTTTTCACATAAAAACCGTGCAGGGCCACCATCAGCAGGGGGCCGTGTCCTCAGAGGCTGCGAGGCCAGCCGAGCCAGGGCCCCAGCGCTGGGCAGCCAGGCCACTCTGGGTCGTGTCTACCGTATGAGAAGCCGTGTTGCCGGACACACCACACACCTCGCCCGCGGCCACAAACCTGGTCAGTGATTTTTCTCACGATTGCTGGGACAAAGGGTTTGCGGATTTTTAAGACATACACCCAGTGCATATTTGACCTTTCCTTCTTTACTTAAGCCCTGAGTACCTCAAGTGACCTAGGACCTAAGAGAAAGATGAGAAAGGGACTTTGACTCTGTCCCTCAACCCTTAGACTGTGGATTCCCCATTGATAAGCGTTGCCATGGTTATGCTGGGGGAAAGGTGCAGTAGAAATAAATGAACAACTAGGCTATGGGATGATGGAGGGTGCTGCATGAATCGCAATCTCAGAGTGAGGCAGAAACAGGCGGAAACAGTGAGGACCCGGGGTGTACATAGAAAGGAGGGGTGGGAACTAGGGAAGGTGCCCAGCAGGCCCCCCGGATGGCAGGAACAACCCGTCACCTACAGCCCCAGCCTGGAACTCTGAGGCCCACAGTCAGGGGCCCAGAGACGGCTCAGGGTGGGCGGACGAGCCGAGAGCCAGGGTAAGTCTCCACTTTCACTGCAGATAAAATTCTGATTTCCTTTTATACGCACACGCAAATCCCATTTCAGGAAGAATGATAAAAATCACAGATGAAAATTTTAGAAGTCTTTGGGTCTCTCCTTTTCACATGCATAAGAAGTTTCCTGCTCCTAGATGAGGTTCAGGAAAACCAAATCAGATACATTGGCCTGAACAAGGAAATAGAAAGGCAGGCGGGGCGGGGGGGGGGGGGGGAGTCTGAGGCAATCCCCCAGTCCAGCTCTGCCCTCTTTGGGTTCTGACTGTGGGGACACCTGGACACGGGCCCAGAGCTGCAGGCTTCTCATCCCAGCCCTCAGGGTCAACCGGACCAGGAACCTGAGAGCCACCTCCTCTCCTGCTCAGAAATGCAGCCCAGAGCTGACTCACCTCTCTGGAAATCTCTCCCTAACCGCCCAGGCCCTAGACTCAGGTCAGCCCCCCATCTGCAGCAAGGTACGGGCAGAGCAAGATGCCTGAAGATCAATGCCTGTCCACCATGGTGTGCTGTGGCCTGCACGAGTGAGGGGCGCTCGCTGTGCTAGGCCACCCTGCAAGGTAGCCCGCGGGATAGAGCAAAAAGCCACTCTAATGTGTCTGCTCCACAGCCCGACAGCCAGGGGTCAGGCAGAGGGAAACCATGACAATCGACCGCACCTGTACTCGAAGCCCCTTTAGGGAGGGAGACCCTCTCCACCTCCTCTTTCTCCCACCCTCCACTTTGCTTGACAGAAGACTACAGCGTTCCCCCTCCCCACGCACATTATCACGTGCACGTGTAATCCTCCCAAACGGCCCTGTGGAGGGACTGGATGACATTGCCCATTTCACAGATGGGGAAACCAGTGTCTACATGAATGTTTTTAAGTGGGCTAAAATTATATAAGCAATAATTATATAAGCAATAAGCAGGGCTCCAATTTGAAGCCAGGTCTCGTGGCTCCCAGAGCTCATGCACCTACAGCCAGCCCCATCGGCCTCTCCCAGCTCGGGACTGGCACGACTCCTCTTTCTGAAAGCCTTCAGAGCTGGGTCTATGTGCTCAGCATTGGGTGTGTCAGCCTAGGGGGACCCCATACTCTCCCCGGGCTTGCGGTGTGCCCCACGCCCTTCCCAGTCTCAGTCCCTCATCTATAAGTGGGAGCAGGGAATCCCGGCCGGCTCCGTCAGAAGAGCATGTGACTCTTGACCTTGGGGTCATGAGTTCGAGCCCCACTCTGGGTCTAAAAAAATCAATAAATAAAACTTTAAAAAATAAATAAAGTGGTAGTCCTAAAATGCCCATTTGTTTTGAAGGCAAAGTGAATGGGGCGCCTGGGTGGCTCAGTTGGTTAAGCGACTGCCTTCAGCTCAGGTCATGATCCTGGAGACCCGGGATCGAGTCCCACATCAGGCTCCCTGCTCGGCGGGAAGCCTGCTTCTCCCTCTCTCACTCCCCCTGCTTGTGTTCCCTCTCTAGCTGTGTTTCTCTCTGTCAAATAATTAAAATATTAAAAAAAAAAATGCATCTGCACTCCTAGTAAATCTGTTCGGGATTGGGGGGAAGGGGGGTTCCTGCAAATTCCCTTTCAGGGAAACTGCCTGGCTGGACCTGAACACGTGGAGGGCCTCAGGCCTCCCAGGCTGTCCTCCTGTTTAATCCTGTCTCCCCGAGCTTAATCTCCTCGTTCATATATAGATTTCATTTCATGCAGTCACCGGTGCACGAGCTTGTTAACCAGCAACACGCAGCATATAAATGTGGATTTACAGCAGGGTCTGGTTCCCACTTCCTGCATCGGTGGCAACAGAGGGGACTTGGCCAGCAGCTGTCCGACTCTGGTGGAAGGTGACAAAGCCAAGGACACATTCTGCCATGCACGGAGGGGCCACTGCCACAGCCCACACAAAGGGGTGATGCAAAAGGTCCCCTGTGCACCAGGAACATGAAGGTGGGCGCTAGAACCATGGGGGCTAGGGGACTCAGCCTAGGTCCCGGCCCCTCGCTCGGGAGAGAATGAGACAGCACCCACCCAGATCTGTCCACTGTCTGAGATGGAAAAGAAGGAGTGGATGTGACAACAATCCCACTCTCTTGCCTTTTTTTCCAACTGCGTTTTAAAAAAGCATCATAGAGTGGAAACTAATATTTTTTACAACCCCTTAACAACTTCTCCTCTGTGCTAACATACTGTAAATAAATGTCACTACCTTGTTATACATGTGGTTTATCTTAAACACACGCAAAGAGGAAACTGAGTCTCTTATTGAAAACGGATGTGCGTGTCCGTGTGCGTATGTGTGTAAGTGTTTTCATCTGGTTTTGGACGCACACACCAGCTCTCCATCTTCTCCTTCATAGCAAAAGCCCCAAGCCGTCCACAGGAATGAACTGTAATGACCATTTCCAAACATTTGGTAATTCCGCATGGATGTCCCAGGGGGAGGTACAATCATAATAAATACAGTTTCGGGAGTCAATACTTTTAATAAGTCTGATTTGGGGGGACATTCATTGGCACAGATGTGTCCCCCAGCTCAGCCCCATCGCCCACCCATGCTGGTTAGAATGCACATGGGGGTCTTTGGGGGCCTGGGGTCTCCACCTGGCAGCTGGTCCCACCAGGGCAGGACTGACAGCACCGCCCCCTATCCTGGCTGTCCGTGCGATGATGACCGACAAGGCGGGTGCTATGGGGGTTTTCCTGGGTGTGCGGGACACCCTGAGCAGTGACCAGCACCTGGCTGCCCAGTCCTCGGGCTGGCCGGGCCACCCCTGACCTCTTAGGAGCTTAGCCAGGAGCACACACAGCCTGGACCACAAGTTACAGAATACTTTCCGTTAACTCTGCTTCCCTCCTTTGCTTAAATACTTCCCCTTCTCGCCTCCAAAGGACACGCCACATGAAATCACACATCTAGTGTGCTACTCACTATTTTTCTAACAGATATTAGAAAAAATGTATCAAGTAATACTTGCCTAATAGTAGAAGAAACATGTAAGTATGCAGTGGGAGACAAGCCTCTTTCGCCTATGGGACCACCTGAATCACAGCAGGATTCAGGAATGTGGAATGTCACACTACTCCCTTCCTCCCAGCCCAAAGTTCCCGTCCAGCCTCCTATATGGAACTCTGGGAAGCGGTCCAGCCCACTTAAGTTCAGTGAGGGCTGAATGTCAGGTGACAAGGCTAGTGCTGAGCAGGAGCTGGCAGGGGACATGCCAACTACAGACTACCCCACCCCGCATGTGGCTGTTCGGCCCACCATGGCCTTGAGCAGAGGGACAGACAAGTAGTTCTGCCTCCCAACTCCACTGGCCACCTCCCCGAACCAGGGCTGGGCCCTTGGGCCTCACCGGTGTGGGCCCATTTCATAGGCTGCACCAGGATGGGCCAGAGAAAAGCAGCCACCAAAAGCCGAAGGGAGAGCGCCCCCTGAAGGCAAAGCCCCAAAGGGCCTGGAGGATGGCGAGGGATGCGCCCGAAGACAAGCCGCCCACAGCACCCGCAGACCCCGGGAATGGCACACAGCCCTGGAAGGAGGAGGCATGTCCCTGGGGGGAGGGGGGTACAGCGAGGCCTTCCTACCATCAATCACATCTGTCTCATCCCACAGCCCTTAGAGGCCCAGCGCTTGCCAGATGTGGGCCGCCCGTGGGGACAGAGTTCATTTTCCTCACGTCCTCTGATAATACTTGGCTGTGTTTATTTAACTTTCTGCTCTGGATGGGCCAGGAAAATCAGTTTGGCTCCCTTCGATCAAAACAGAGCAGCCCACACATCATGCGAGGACACCCACACAGAAGAAGCTCCCCCTACATCATCCGAAAAAACACATGTGGCCCACTGCTGGCAGGGGCCAGCCTCGGGGGGCCCCGGGGCGGCTGCTCAGTGCAGCGTGGGCTGGGCCAGGGGCTCCTGACAGGCTCCTCCCGAGGTAGGACGGGGGGGTCCCCGTCCCTCACCGGGACCAGGGGCTTAGGTGTGGGTCCTGGAAGCAAAGTTCACACCCAGGTCCCCCACCCTCCAGAACTTCAGGAACACCGGAGCCCACAGGCCACCCCTCCTCTTTGCCACCCTTGGCTCCTTCCCTGCCCAACGAGGCCCCCAGAGGTCCAGGCCCTGCCCAGGCCCTCCTCCATGGGAACAGTCGCCTTCCCCCTCTCTGACCCAGGGGAGAGGCCCAAGGAAGCTCTGTCCACCCTTGAGAACAAACATGGGAAGAGGCCCACAGAGGCCCAGGGCGGTCTGAGGCCAGGTGGGTGGGGGGGTCCCAAGAACCTGGAGACTAATCCAGAAGTAGGGGCACATCCCGCCTCCTTGCTCACAGGCTCCTCAGCGCACAGCAGAGAGGGGCCGCCTCTAAAGCACAGAGCTCGGGTCCTGCCCTGCCATGCCCAGCTCTCTGGCCCAGCAGGCCTCAGTTTGCGCTCCTCTCCGTGCTTCCGCACAGGTGCTCAGCCTGTGAGATCTCCCAGGCGGCAGACTCCAACCGCTAAGAGCACAGAGTTCATCATCAGGCCAACCTGGCCTCGAGGCCTGGCTCCGACCCTGACCCGCTGTGGGACACCGGGCATGGGTTGTCTCTCTCTGGGCCTCAATCTTCTCACAGGTCAAGAGGGAAGATAGGAATATTGACTCCTCAGAGGTACTTCGAGGAGGCAATGAGGTGATGCGGTAGGAGATAGGGCAGGTGTTGGGTGCCTGGTGAGAGCCCAGCAGGCGGTGCTCAGCTGGGGGCAGACAAGGCAGGGGGCCACGGGGCGGGGGGGTGGTCCTTGGCTCCAGAAACCAATCAACATCCCTCCACAAAGCCACCGGCGTGTGCACAGAGCTTTCCTGCGCTCAGCATGCTCTCCCGCCTTGAAGGAGTCACATTTGCTGATGGGGCAGGGTGTTGGGTCAGGATGGGCACGGCTGCGTGTCGTGTCCCGTGTCACAGAGGAGAAGACTGAGGCCCAAGGAGTGAAGGGCCTACTGCATCCCGCGTGGGAGTCCAGCCCAGCCCGGACTTCAGGGCAAGCTCCTTCCCAGTCCAGCACATCTCCTTTCATTGATACTGATCACTGCTGAGCCCACACTCCGTTTGGGGGGGAGCAGGACACAAGCAGGGCCCGGAGAAGCCTCTGCAGCCCCTCTGAGGCCCCTTAGCAGCAGCAGGGCCCCTCTGCAGATGGAAGCTCCAAAGGCCCCAGGGCACCACCGAGACAGGGAAATCCCTCTAGAGCCCAGGCTGGGTCAGATGTGCCACGGCCCCTTGCTCAGGCCAGCAGGGCACCACAAGACCTGAGAGCCAGGCTGAGCCAAAAGCCTGCAGCCCCTCGTCTGGCTCATCCAGCCCAGGCTGCCCTCCACACAGGCCAAGGGCAGGACTCCAACTCAGCTGCCCCAGCCGGGGGGCTTGAGCTCCTGACAGGAGGTCGCCATTCCCCACCTGGGCCCAGCACCCACCCACAGAAACCCCACAGAAACCCCCTTCAGCCTTTCTCATTAGGTTAAAAAAGCATTCTCTGGAAACCAGAGGCCCTCTGCACCAGGCACAACCCCCAGGGCAGGCATCCTACCCCCAAGCCTTCTAAGAGGCAGCACGTGGCATGGAAAGAACCCAGCGGGCCCAGACAGAAGTCCTGCACTTCTGACTCGCCATACTCATCTGTAAAATGGAAGAAGGAACAACACAAGCACATCGTCTTGCAGTTGTAAGCACTGGATACGGTCTGCACAGACCTACAGCTCCCACAAGCACATGAAAGACCAGGCTATCCAGCAGAGGAGCATGGTGACCCCAGGCTAAGGCTTAGCGATGTTAGTCGACAGGACAAAGCCAAGGCTGGAGAAGAGGAACCGACCTGCCCAAGGTGACCCAGCCCCGGCTTGGGAAAGCCCGGTAACCCATTCTGCCCCCAGAGACAGCCGCCACTGCTACAATAATCGTCATTCTTACTGTGGAGCGCGTCACCTTCAGAACAGCCTCCAGAGTCCTCCATCTGTGTCCAGGCCGTGGGCCCCCAAAGCCCTCTGGAACCCCAGCTCCGGCGTGCTACCGCTCTGGGCACCTACACCCCCCACCTCCCAGGCAAACATTTCCCTGCCTCAGTACCTCTGCTATGCGTGCTCCCATCCCCTAAAATGTCCCCCTCCGTATCAGAGGCCCCACCTGACCTCGGTCATGCATCCCTGGGGAACAGACCCCTCCCTCTCCTCTGGTCCCCATAATCCTCTCTTGGTATGAGGCTCCAGGCAGTGAGCACTCCAAAGCTGAGCCCCATCAGGCCTCACTACCAGCTGGATAAAGTGAAGTCATCCCAAGCCCTTTACTTTTTTACCTTTTTTAATCCCCAAGGAGGAAAGAATTTCAAATACAGGTGAACAAACAGAGAAAAATAAAACTGATCCCTCATGCCCACCTGGACCTGCTGTAGGTATTTTGAGGTATTCGGCCTTGAAGAACACCTTCTATGCATCACATCTTCCTTTTGTAATGGAGCCCCACCCCCCCACCCCCGACCGTGTCCTTATGGCCCCAAGGGTGTACAGGGCAGCGCTGGAAAATCCAGCTCATGGTCCCACGGGGAAGTGACCAAGGAGGGGCACCAGGATAGTGGGGGGTCTCGAAACCACATCTTAGGAGGGAAAGTGAAGGAGCAGAAGCTGTTGAGCCCAGAGGGGCAGGCTGAGGGCTGTCTTCGGGCATCTGAAAGGCTGTCATGGGGAAGAGGGCCTGAGTTTGCTGTGTGGGCCCAAGCGGTCAAGCCGAGCCTGACCAGTGGAAGTCACCGCAAGGAGACTGCAGAGAGGAACAGCTAGGACTCTAGCAGCAGAGGTGACATGGGAAGGTGCACTCAGGAGGTAATGAGGCTGCTGGCATGCGAGGGGGCCAAGCAGAGCTAGAGAGACCCTCAGGGAATTCAAGGCTCAGCTAGGAGGGGAGACTGGAGTTGACCTTGAGGGGCTGCTCTGGGCCAGAAGCCGAAATGACCACGGAAGCACCAGAGATGAATAGGGAAGTAGGGGGACAGTCGGGTTATAGAGGACCCCACCCCCCAGCTCAATCCAAGCTACTGCCCAGAGTGTGCTCAGCAGGGTCAGATCTTCCGGATTTTCCCGGAAGGCCAGAGATCTAAATGTTTATATGAATCACTGCAATTTTTAAACAGGCCCATAAACTTATCATAGGCCCGATATGGCCCATGCCCCGCCTGCTGGAGAACCCCGGTCTAACAAAGAACTCACAGGGCAAATGAGGCAACCGAAAGGAAAGGGGAGCCATTTCGGGGCCTGGAAGAGCAAGCATCCCCACAGGAACAGAATGGGTTAAGTGATGATTTGGCTCTCTGCTCCACTCCAAGGCTGCAGCTGGCCTCCTGGGCCCCCAGGAGGCTCTCTCAGCTGCCCAGGCCCCCGCCCAACCTGCCTGCCTCAGCCACCCAGCCTGGAACCCTGGATGTGGGAACAGGACAGCTGCCCTGGGGCTGGCCAGCCACAGCCAGCCAGAGAAAGATTCCGTTCCCCGTACCCCGCTGAGAGCCATTTGCTCATTTGGGATGGATGCCACAGTGGCAGAGAAGCAGGCCTCTGTCCCTGCTCTCCTCTCCCACCTCCCCTGCAGCTCCAGGCCTAGGGACAGGGAGAAGACCTCCGGCACCATGATCTCAGACACTGTGACAAGTACGACTGTTCACTGAGCATGTGGGCTTGTATAATCCTCACAGTAACCCTGTGGGGAAGAGTTTAAGCATCCCCACTTCACAAGTAAGGAAACATATGCTCAGAAAGGTTAAGACACCCACCAACGGTCACACAGCCAACAAGTAGCAGAGCTGGGATTCAAATGTAGGTCTATCCAATTCTAAACCTCATACAGCTCAAACCACTGCTCCCAGGCACTCACGTCCCACCTCCACCTGGCTACGTCCCACAGAATCCAGGTACCCAGAGCCTGACCAGCCTATGAGAGGAAAGTGAGGCAGAGAGGACACAGGCCCAGTGTTCCTGGTGTAGACTGAGGCACATAGACCAGCAAATGTCAAGCCATTTCCCTCGGTTCCCCTCCTGTCCTAGAAGGGATCCACTCCAGATGAACAACATCTTGTAGGAGATCAGGAAGCCTGGGTTTGAGGGCCACAGAAGGAGAAGACAAGACCCCCATGGCCCCAGAGGTAACCTCAGGCTTGTCCCACGGTCATAAAACAAGAGAGCACCCCCAGGCAACTCTGACATCCCCAGATGAAGAGCCCTAGACCCAAGACCGTGTTTTTCATCCTGAGCAATAATCCCTGGGGAATCTAAACTTGGATGTACTGCCTGCAACATCTCGAAATGCATCAAAATAAACACATAGATATTCCGACCTCCAGTATTGGCGTGAGGGTGGCCATTCCCTTTGGGTAGGGCGTGGGGCGGCGGGCAGGCCCCAGGAAGCTGGGCAGGTTGTATCCAGACCTGATGCTGTTTCCATGGGGGTGTGCAGTTGACGGCACTTCATCAAGCTGAGCACCCATGGCTGGTACGTGAAGCTTCCAGAATACGAAGCTAACGTACAAAGCATGGCAACCCTGCTCCATTTACTGCTCAGGAATCGCAGCAAACATGTTGGAGAGTAAGGAAAGGAGAGAGATTGTAGGAGGGGAGAGAAATAAATACATTTTCCATGTGTGCACACACACACGGAATGGTCCTGAGACAAGAAATCAGTAACACGCATGGCCTCTGGGGAGGGGAAGTGGATGGCTAGGGGTGTTTTGAGTTTTGTGCCCTGTGTATCCATTAGCAATTAGTTTTAAGGTTATATGTGTTCTCCTTAAAATCCCCTGCCACGCCCCCAGGGGTACCCATGCTGCATCCAGGGAAGCAGTGCTGGGTCCCCTCCATGGTCTGGCCCCTCCCCCAGTCTGCACACCCCCCTTCCCCACCCCACCCCCGGACCCAGCTAGGCTAGAGGCTCACATCCTCCCAGACATCGATCCAGGATCACAGCGGTGCAGGGACAGAGATGGAGGCTCTGGCATGGAGTTGGGATTGGGGGGACAGTTCCCTGCAGAGAAGAGCCGCTCCCTCTGGCGGCGCTAATCTCTGATGGTACCCAAGGTCCGGTTTCACCTTCTAGTCATCCCATCAGCTCCCCTTAACCTCCCACTATGCTCCTCTTTGGCCCAAGTTATCTGGAGTTCATTTCTGTTGTGAAAAACCATGGAGCCCTGGGGCGCCTGGGTGGCTCAGTCGTTAAGTGCCTGCCTTCGGCTCAGGTCATGGTCCCGCAGTCCCAGGATCGAGTCCCACATCGGGCTTTCTGCTCCACAAGAAGCCTGCTTCTCCCTTTCTCACTCCCCTTGCTCATGTTCCCTCTCCAGCTGTGTTTCTCTCTGTCAAATAAATAAATAAAATCTTCAAAACAAAAACAAAAAACACACAGAGCCCTGATGGACAGGGAAAGAGCTGAGCCCACGGAAAGAGCTGAGCCCAGGGATGATCCCACCATCATCCCCCGCCCAGAAACCCACCTGGGAAGGGCTGCTCCCCCAACCAAGGGCCAAGGGTCCACACCCCTCCTACCCACAGAAACCCCTTGGAAAGTCAGGAGGAGGCCTCACCCGGGCTTCCCCAGAAGAAGCTGAAGGAAGAAAACAAACAGCTTCTCACTCAAGGACATTAGCAGGATTAGCTGAACCCCCACCTCTTCCTCCTGGAAACCCGGGACAACTCAGGAAGCAACAATGCAGGGGAATGCATGAGGCTGTGCCCACCAGGGACTGAGAGCTGGCTCGGAGAAGGAACTGGGTCCCGGTGGCAGCTTGGCCCTCGGCAGCAGTGGGACCTCAGGCCGGGCTGTAATGTCACCTTTTCAAGCACCACCCATACTCTAGGTGTGATTGCTCTACCTTCCCAAGGGGCTGCCCACAGGAACGAGAAAGAGCCCAGCATGTTGTTGTGGGGCCTGGTAAGTTACACTTAGCCTTGCCAACAAAGGTGCTGGGCCTGGAGGGCAAACAAGGACAGAGGGGGGATTCCCCCTCAGGTGTGTGTATATATATATATATATATATATATAAATTTTTTAAAAAGCAAAGGGGGAGAGCCTGGATGGCTCAGTGGATAGAGGATGAGACTTTTGATCTCAGAGTCGTGAGTTCAAGCCCCACTTTGCGGTGGAGCCTACTTTAAACACACACACACACACACACACAACACACACATACACCTCAGCCGGATGGGCTCTGGCCTCCCTTCTGCAGCCAGGCATCCCTACTGAGGCTCTCCTCCCCACACCCAGACATAAGAATGACCCCCATCCTAAGCCACTGTAGTGTCTCAGGGTCTGGAATGAAACAAACCCAGGCCTGTAGCTATGTGACCCTCAGCACCCATCTGCTGTGTGACCTTTGGCGAGTAATTCAACCTCTCTGAACCTCTACTTCCTCCATCTACAAAATGGGGAGAAGAGCATCTACCTCAGAGGGAGAACAATGCTGGTCAGTGAAGATAGCCATCATCATTCCTATTTATTACTTATAATCAAAGGATTAGTATCCCTTCCCTGCCCGAACACCCTCTGTCACTGCCCCTGGGCCAGCAAGACAAACAGATCTTGACACAGGGTCAGAACAGGAAGTGACCTCCCAGCCTCTGTTCAGCACCTCCCTTACCTTGCCGGAGAAATCTAAAACAGAACCTCCATTCATAGAGGCAGTAAGAGCCGGGGCCCAGCACCCCAGCTCTCAGCCACTCCTGGCTGGTTCCTCTGAGCACAGTGGGAAACCGCCGCTCCGCTGGACAGACGGGGAAATGGAGGCACAGAGCGGTGGTGAGACTGGGGCCAAGTCCCAGAGCAAGCAGGAAGAGGGCTGGAGCAAAAGCCTTGAGGACCAGCAGTGCTCGAGAGCTCTGGGTCCGGACAGCTAACACAGAGTGGGGAGCAAGGCTCGCCGTAATACAGCAGGGACAAGAACAAGAGGGGCTGTGGCCATTGACAGCACCAATGGCCTGTGCCCACAGGCAGCCCCGGCCCATCCCTGCTTATGCAGCTAGCTCTGGGCCCGCCAGATATTCTGATGACGTTGAGAAAAGAAGTTAGAAATCTGGATTTTGTGTGTGTGTGCATGAACTTTCCTGAATTTTAAGTGCGACGTTCCAATTCCAAACACATTTTAATCACGAGTGACCAGCTAAACAAAATATTCTGGCACTGGATGTGGGTCCTTAGACAGCCGGTTTGCAACCTCTGTTCCAGTGTCTCGGTGGAGGCCCTGAGTGTGTTCTTTGCCATTGAGTCAAAATGACATGAGAAACGCTTGGAAGGTGTCTTTCCCTGTAAACCAGTGTCTCACCCAGGTGGCTTCAATTCTACCATTAGATATTCATTCCTTTGAGTCAAACAGCACTTTCCTAGGATGATCTTTTAAAAAGAAGATTTCAAAGAGGTCAATCTTAAGTGTCTTTGTCTAGAGGAGACACCTGGGCAACGTTCCAGTCCTGGAAAAACAGAAATTAATAAAAACAATAAAAAGAGCCACAATAGCAGTAACTAAGCTATACTGAGCAAAGCTATGCTCAAGGCACTCTCCCAAGTACTGGGGGACACATTTGACTGCAAAAGTTTCTGAAAAGGAAGAGAAGCACATGTCTACTTTAGATAAGAAGCTGCTACTATCCCCCCAAATACCACCCCCCAGCTGAGAGCAGACACTCGCTGTCTTTCCAGCAGAGAAGCATCAGGAAGTGACCTCCCAGCCTCTGTTCAGCACCTCCCTGACACGTGTGCGATCTCAAAATAAGTCTGGCGTCTTCCAGGGACAAAACTTTCAGCTGCCAAATAGCTGGGGCTCAGCCCAGGATCTGGCCACCTGACATTCTAGGGCAGGAGGTGCACAAAGTCCTGGAAGTTGGGGGGGGGGGGGACAGAAGAAAGGCACGGAGAGTTTATCCCAACACTTTTCCCTAAAATGCTGATCTTAGGTCTAGACAATAGAAAAGACACAGCTAAAATTACTACGAAGTCTTTCCCCAAAAGGCAACTGGTTACATCCGATTTTAAAAGGCACTCAAAGAAGTCTATCCTCTAGGCCCATCCAGGAGTTCCAGATGAGGCAGCCTGCAAGATTATAGACTCTATTATAAAGAGAAGTGCAAGGCTGAGAGTATGTCCCAAGAGGCAGAGCACAAACCAGAACATGGGTCCCTGATCCCAGTCCAGGGTTTGGGTCCCAGAGCCACAGGGACCGCCACGTCCCTTAGCCTGAATAAGAGGAGCTGGGTAGAGCCACGCTCAAGGAGGGATTCACAGGTTGGCCTAGAGCCCTGGAGGAAGGAGAACTGCAGAAAGGATGGTCAAAAAAAAAAAGCACCTGGGTGGCTCAGTCGGTTAAGCGAATGCCTTCAGCTCAGGTCATGATCTCAGGATCCTGGGATCGAGCCCTGCATGGGCTCCCTGCTCATCAGGAAGTCTGCTTCCCCCTATCCTTCTGCTGCTTCCTCTACCTGTGTTCTCTCTCTCTCAAATAAATAAATAAAATCTTTAAAAAAAAAAAAAACACCCACCTGTCCCATGGTTGTTTATTGCACAGCTGTGTACAGTATACCCACTTTTAGTCCATCTGGCCTCTGAACCCATTCGATAAGTGAAGAGCAAACTATGGCTCTCTCCAGTGTAGCAAGGCCCAGAGAGGTTAAGGTATTAGTCCATGATCACACAGCTGGAAAACCAGGTCTTCCATCTGCCAACCTCTGGAACCTCAGGTCACAAACCCCCTTCCCTGAACTCCCACACACTGGCCTTTCTCAAGTTCATCAGGTGTGCCAAGCCTCCTGGACATGGTGACCTAGGCACCGCTGTCAACACCAAGAGCACCCTCCCTCACGCTGAGCCCACAGTCTGTCCCCAGGTCCTCAGGGTTCAGTCTCAGGCCATCATCCCTTTTTCTGGAAAGCTTTCTGTTCACTTGAAATCCAATTCCCCTACTTGATGTAGCCACAACCAGGCCTACCTTCCCTCAAAAGGAGAACTGCATAAAATCACCAAGAGGCATTGTGAAGGCTCAGATTCCCAAGCTCCACTCACACAGCTCTCTGCAGCAGCGCATCTGGGATAAGGCCGGCAAATCTACATTTCTAGCAAGTTCCTTGGTGATGATCCTGATCCCGCGCTATCCGACATGAGAGCTGTAGGCTTCATGGTGCTATTTTCATTAAAATTAAATGAAATTTAAACTAATACCTGGGTGGGTGGCTCAGTCATTAAGCGTCTGCCTTCGGCTCAGGTCAGGATCCCATGGTCCTGGGATCGAGTCCTGCCTTGGACTCTGTGCTCAGCAGGGAGTCTGCTTCTCCCTCCTTCTCCAGCCTGCTTCTCCCTCTCCAGCGCCCCCATGCTTGTGTTCCCTCTCTCACATCTCATCAAATAAATAAAATTATTTAAAAAAGAAAAAAGTAGCTGCTCAGTCCCACTAGCCACATCTCGAGTGCTCGATAGGCACACGTGGCTCCTGGCTACCATACTGGACAGCAGATAGAGAACATTCCATTTATCAACAAGAGGGTGGTTGGACAGTGTTAGCCTAGATCCAAAGAGGTGGTCACAGGCTTCTCTGTGGGAGTAGGTGATGACTATCATCTCTTGCACCATACTATACACGCAATGGGGACTGGGCCTACTATTATGCCCAGCTCATAGTAAGCCCTCAATAAATATTTGTCAGATGGATCATGGAAGGATGGGTGGATGAATGGATGAAAGGAAGAAAGGAAGGTGGGATGAATGGAGGGATGGATGGAAGGATGGAAGGATGAAAGGAAGGAAAGATGCATGGATGGATGGATGGAAGGATGCATGGATGGATGGATGGAAGGAAGCAAAGAAGGAAGGAAGGAGGAAGGAAGGAAGGAAGGAAGGAAGGAAGGAAGGAAGGAAGGAAGGAAGGAAGGAAGGAAGGAAGGATGGAAGGAAGGAAGGAAGGAAGGATGGATGAATGGATGGACAGACGGATGGTAAGGACTCTGGAAGGGGCAAGGATCCCAGTGGCCTAACCGCACTCTGGGGGACAACACCCCCATTAGCTGATGAAGAAATGACACTTTACACTTCACCTTCTCCAACTGCCCTGACAGAGCATGAGCCCTCCACCAGATCCCATAGCCCCTGTCCCCAAACAGAATCAGCTGAAGCCTGTCCCCCAGGTGCCCAGTAACCATGTCCTGCCTGCAAGCAAGCTGCAATGGAAAAGAAAGTCAATTCTCAAATGCCTTTACTATTTTGAGTTCCTGGATACCGAGCAAACAAGAGCTGACAATTGCCTTACTACCCCCAGTTCTGAGTATCTCAAAGACATTTCTTTCCAACTAAGTAACCCAAATAAATTTAGTGACTTTTTTTTATAAGGAGAAATAATTAAAGAACAGATGGCGTTGCTTACTTTGAAATTTTTGCTCTAAAATAGATTTTGTGTGCACCTTGGTTGGAGTTCAACTCTCCACACCTCCCATCCATGTGTCAGAAAAGGAGATCAGCTCACTAATTACCTGGCTGTCTTTTCCCTACAAGATCCCAATTTAAGAATCTCGTTTCATTCTAAGAA
Source organism: Spilogale gracilis (assembly GCA_004023965.1). Classification (NCBI taxonomy): domain Eukaryota; kingdom Metazoa; phylum Chordata; class Mammalia; order Carnivora; family Mephitidae; genus Spilogale; species Spilogale gracilis. The sequence continues at coordinate 38,858 of PITA01010310.1, forward strand.
AATTAATTCAAAATGCCAAATAATTTAAAAATGTATTAAGATTCCCCTTAGACTAGAAAGCAAAAAGGAGCTTTCATTTGCTAAAATATCACCTTGGGTAGTCAGATTAAAGTTTAGCACTCAAGACTTGATCCCAGAATTGAGCTTTTGGCAAAGCTATTGGTTCCACATGTCCGCAGAATGTTTCATTTAAAATATATGTGCTTTTAAATTGGTCTCCGACCATTTCTGTGCCACAGTCTCTAACCGCCCCGTGCATTTTCCCAACCCTTGGAGCCTTGTTCTCCTCGGAAGCTAGACTGTTTTATTTGCATTGGAGGTAACCTATTTCCAGCATGCCAAAACCTGTTCACTTTCAAAGCCACTTTTGGAGATTTTATAGCCTGAAATGGAATAAAATTTAAATTTAATAAAATTTGAGACCTGAACTAAAAAAAAAAAAGAACCATTTTAAAACCCAACTACCCAGACGTTGAGGAAAATATTCTGAGAAAGCCCCACAGGGAGGAGGGGGAGAAAACCAGACCATCATTAGCCTGCCGAATGTCATTTGGGGCTGGTTTTAGAGGAGAACCAGAGCTAGAGATGCAATGCAATTATTTAAATCCAGAAAGAAAAATGTTTGCTCCAAAATGTGGCAGCAGCTGATTGCCTCCAGTTCTTCTCATCTCAAACTCATTCCATGCATGGGTGGGGAAAGCTTCCAGCCCAGAAGAGCGTATCAGATAAGGGCGTTGTCACACCTGGCCTTGCAAGTTGAAAGGTCTGCGTGGTTTTGATTTTTTTTTCTTTATTGGATGAACTGAGAGTTTCACTCTAAAGCCTTGTGGGGTGGCAAACCACATTTTTCTTTAAACCACAGGTTGTACCGGGAGGGGATTTTCTCTCTTCCTTTGTTTCTCTCTGTCTCTGCCTTTGTCCCTGGCTGGCAGCCCCCCTCTGCCCCTGTCTCTCTCCCTCCCTCCCTCCTCCTGGCACCGGTGTGCGAAGGCCTCGTCTGGCTGTCACTCAGGCCCCTTTCTGGGCTCCACAGGCCTCAGGGTATTACAACCCCCCGCTGCCCTCTGCAGCCTGGAAGCTGTGCTCAAAGGCTGGCCACCGGGTATCTGCTTTGACACCCACACAAGGGCTCTGGAGGAAGCACCCAGTGCCATCTGATGGTCTTCCCTCTCCTCCAAAGATGGTTCCCCCATGCCTGCCCTTCTGTGAGGGGGAGCTGGAAAGGGGAACGAGGGAGCCTTCCAGCGGTCCCTGGTTGGCTCACTGATAAATCAACTCCAGCAAGAGCGTGGGCAGGGGCACCTGGGTGGCTCAGTCGTTAAGTGTCTGCTTTCAGCTCAGGTCATTATCCTGGAGTCCGGGGATTGAGCTCCGCATGCATCGGGCTCCCTGCTCAGCAGGAAGCCTGCTTCTCCCTCTCTCACTCCCCCTGCCTGTGTTCCCTCTCTAGCTGTGTTTCTCTCTGTCAAATAAATAAAATCTTTAAAAAAAAAAAAAAAAAAGGACCATGGGGATGGGGGACAGCGCCCAATACACAAAACTGTGGGCACGCATGGGCTGAAAGGTCACTCACTTGCCTAGATCAACCCTATAAGAGCTTCCAAAGACAAGTCCGTTCAGCCAAGAGAATGCTGCTCCCTCATCCTCCTACAAAGGCGCCCAGCTGGGTCAGAACCTGCATTGCTCTTCTAGCAACTTCCATTTCCCTGCTTCCCTAGCCCCCACCTTTCAGCCTCCCCTGCTCTCCCTTCTTGGGGGGCGAGATTGGGGGGGACGATAGCAGCACTGCCCACTGTGTGCTAGTAAGCAAGTCCAACTGCACAGCCCCCTCAAGGCAAGCTTGGGAGGCAAGATACTACCGCTGCGCCCATTTAACAGAGGAGAAAACTGAGGTTCTGACTGCTTACTTAAATGGTTTTGCCAGCTAATCAGTGGCAGAGCCCGGATGTGACTGTTTTTCACACATGTGTGAGTGGATCCCCGATCTCCCTGTGCGAGAGACCCTCCACCAGCAAGGCTTTGCCCTGGGGTGTGGCTCAGAAGTGGGGGACTGAGTCATCCCCGCCCTCCCATGGGGCTATCCTGGTGACTAATGACTCTGGGCAAAGCGTAGAGGCCCGTGTGGGGGACAAGGCCTGTGACCGACCTTGAACTTAAGAGGCTCCAAGCTCTGACCAGTGTCGCTAATGGGCCCAGCGTAACCTGAGCCAGCCCCTTGGATGGAAGCTCAAGGCATTAAGGCTGGCTGGCCTGCCGGCCGGCTGGCAACACAACCTGGATGACAGCCGGACTTCTCCATTTCACGGGGCCTCTGTTCAAGACAACCTTTTCTCCTACGGCAACAAAACCGTTCCCATTGATCAAGCGCTGACTAAGCACCAGGGCTCTGCTAAGCCCTTTACACACATTATCTTGTTTAATCTTCACTGCTGCACAGAAAAATGGCATTAATGTTGCATTCTAGGCAAGGCGACTGAGGCTCAGAGAGGACTCAAAGGCAGTCACCCAAAGGCAACACAGCCAGGAAGCTTGAAGTTGGCATCTGAGCAGGTCTGCGTTCTTAACCCCAGTCCTGAGCTGTCTCTAAAAAGAGATTTTTGGTTGAGATTATTGGTAATTTCTTAGCTTCTTTTCATTCTAGTACACTCTCAAATGCTCTGCAACATTCCAGAGAAAAAAAGAAGCTATAACTTGATAGGGAAGAAAAGAGGAGGAAAAACAGAAGGTGAGGCAAGAGTATTGATATCATGACATTTGATGGGAAAACTTCACGCATGCACACCCTTCAATCTGCCATTCATTTGGAATTTTGTGATTGTCAAAAGTTAAAAATCCCAGTGCTCATTTTCCTTGTCTAGGGCTCAGGTCATCAGTTTCAAACTGGGCGGGAGGCCCCAGACACAAATTCTTCACTATCATGTTCCCAAACTACCCAAAGGGCTTGCCGGCCCACAGGGAGACATCGCAGCCCCCAGCCCAGGCTCCTTCATGTGTCTTCCCAGGAGCCCTTGCAGATGGAGATTAGAGGCCCCTTCGTGATGAGGATCCTGAGTGATGAGGATCCTGAGTGAAGATCCTGAGCCTCACAGGCGGATAGAACACGCCCACTGTCGCCTGGCTTACACATAGCCGGGGGAAGGGCGGGGGGGTCCAACCCAGGTCAGCCTTCCGAAGTACTTCTAGCCTCATCCACTCCCTCCAGTCCTAAGAGCGTTTGCTCCCCACCCCCATGATGGCAGAGCCTTACTGACAGCCTGAGCCCCAGTGGGATGTCGGGGAGGCAGGAGCACCAGGCTGGAAGCTGTGGGAGACTCACTTGCCCCCTCCAAGCTTTTCTAGCATCCCATCTTACATTTTCCTGCAGAACAGGGGCTTTGCTGAGTCCCCGGAGCAGAGGGAAACCTGATCCCCTTGCGGTCTCTCTCTGGACCCCAGGTCCCCATCAGACACTGAGCTGCCTGGAAAAGGGCCCTGTTCTAGAGTGCCCCCTGGCACGGGCCTGAGAATATGCCAGGCTGGCACCCTCACCCACCAGCAGCTGCCCTTCTCCCAGAAGGGAAAGAAGCTCGTGGGCGGGTTTTTAAGGCTCGAAATAAAGTTTAAATATTACGTGGAAATTACTAAACAAATCAAATCACTGTTAAGTGGATGTCATGGGCTTCCTCTAGACAATACGTTTAATGAAGATTATTGTCCTCCTGGTTATAGTTTGAGATTTGCATTTTATTATCAGAGAACCACTTATGCATTACTCCAGGATTTTCATTAGGTAAATAAATTTTTATGTGGATTTCATTATATTCCCTTGGCTGAGCTCCTGATCACTTAACAGCAAGAATGCTGCTTCGACATCCCGTGTGTCAATCAGGATGTAACAGTTTCCTCCAGTTGTTGCAAAGTACTTTTTAAAAAATCTGTAGCTGATGGCGAAAGGAAGAGGGGCGGGGTCAGAACTCCGGGCAGAGTCTGTGTCCATCCAGGGCTTTCCCTGAAACACACACACACAACCTAAAAAGGCAGCCCCTGCATAAAAAGACACACGCCATCACCTCTATATGCCATCCATCTAAGACTTCAATTAAAATGTTGTATATATAAAACTTATATGTCACGTATAATATTTTTTCCCTGGTGTTTTCTCCACCCTGCTGTGGCCACTCCAACACAAACTGATGCAATCACCCCGGGAATAACAGGGCTGAGGTGTAGGCCAGTCCTGGGGAAAAAAAAGTTGAAAGAAGCAGGAAGAAGCAGGAAGGAAGATGGGGGGGGGTAGACATTCCCGGAACCACAACCATCAGCTGGGGAAAAAAAAAAAGTCTTTTCTAAGAAGTCTGATATGAAGCAATTAAGCTAATTGGAGCCTAGATTGTAGCGGGTGCCTCTGGAAACTTGAGACCAGGAGAATCTCCTTGCTGGAAAAATCACACCTCGCTATGAATGAGTGAGGGAATGAATGAATGGAACAGCTGAAAGATCACCCTAACATCCAGCTCTAACCCAGGAGGCCCTATAAGACACAGGCTCCAGGGGTCCCTGTTCTAAGGCCTGAGAAGGATTCAGAAGAATTTGCTAGGAATCAAACCTCCTGGTTATTGAAAAGCGCTCCCACAGGCCAGGGCCTGCGCCCAGTCCGATGTGCATATCGACAGCTTCCACCATGACTCCACCCAGCCCAGAAGACCAACGGAGAACCTCTCCAGATGCCTTTGCTGAGAGCCCATCAGCGGAGAGACAACCAGCCCAGGGAAGAACAGCAACAGAAAAGCCATGGAGGGAAGGGGCAAAGGAGACAGGCTCCTCGTCAGAAGGAAGGAGCGAATGGCTTCATGTGGGTTTCCGTGAGCACCGCCTACAGCATCTTATCCCTTAACTCCTGGAAAATACTGAGTCCCAGCGTCAGCTGTGTCCCAAATTATCTGCATGATTTGGGGAGAATCAATCGCTCCCTGCTTTCTCACCAGTGATCACAGTGGTACTGGCTTCATGGAGTTGAGTGAGATGAAAAGAAAGCTGACACAGAATGGGAGAAAATACGTGCAAACCATAGATCCAGGATATACCGAGAACTCCTACCACTCAACAACAAAGAAAACAAACCATCCAACTAAAAAATGGGTAAAGGGAGGCGCCTGGGTGGCTCACTCGGTCAAGCATCCAACTCTTGGTTTCAGTTCAGGTCCTGATCTCTGGGTCCTGGGATTGAGCCCCACGTGGTGCTCCACACTCACCAGGGAATCTGCTTCTCACCCTCTCCCTCGGCCTCTGCCTCTTTCCCTGCTTGTGCACGTGTTCTCTTCCCCCCCCCCACCTCAAATAAATAAATAAATCTTTAAAAAATAAAAATAAATCAAAAAATAAAAAATAATAAAAATGGGCAACTCGAACAGAGATCTCTTCAAAGAAGATACACACACGGCCGATACACAGGTGAAATGACGCTCAACATCACTCATTAGGGAAATGCAAACCCAAATCACAGTGAGATATTACCTCACACCCACAAGGATGGGAAAACCAGAAAAGAGGGGCGCCTGGGTGGCTCAGCTGGTTAAGCGACTGTTATGATCCCAGAGTCGCCAGATCGAGTCCCACATTGGGCAGGGAGCCTGCTTCTCCTTCTGATCCTTCCCCTTCTCATGCTCTCTCGCTCACACTTTCTTTCTCAAATAAATAAAATAAAATCTGAAAGAAAGAAAGAAAGAAAGAAAGAAAGAAAGAAAGAAAGAAAGAGAGAGAGAGACAGAGAGAGAGAGAGGAAGAGGAAGGAAGGAAGGAAGGAAGGAAGGAAGGAAGGAAGGAAGGAAGGAAGGAAGATAGATAGGGCACCTGGGTGGCTCAGAGGGTTAAGCCTCTGCCTTCTTCAGCTCAGTTCATGATCTCAAGGTCCTGGGATCGAGGCCTGCATCGGGCTCCCTGCTCAGCAGGGAGTCTGCTTCCCCCTCTCTCTCCGCCTGCCTCTCTGCCTACCTGTGATCTCTGTGTGTGTGTCAAATAAATAAATGAATAAATAAATCTTTAGGAAGGAAGGAAGGAAGGAAGGAAGGAAGGAAGGAAGGAAGGAAGAAAAAAGAAAGAAAGAAGAAAACCAGAAAAGAGCAAGTGTCTGCGAGGATGAAGAGACATTCGCGCCCTGGCGTGCTGTTGGTGGGACCGTAAAACCGTGCAGCCACTATGGAAATACGGAAAATGGCACTTGCTCAAAAACTTAGAACCAGGGGCGCCTGGGTGGCTCAATCAGCTGAGCATCTGCCTTCAGCTCGGGCACTGATCCCAGGGTCCTGGGACTGAGCCCTGCATTGGGCTCTTTGCTCAGCAAGGAGTCTGCTTCTCCTCTGCCTGCCATTCCCCGTGCTTGTGCTTGCCCTGTGTCTCTCTCTCACTCACTCTGTCAAATAAATAAATAAAATCTTTAAAAAAAAAAAAAAAAAAACTTAGAAGCAGAATCGCCATATGATCCAGCAATGACACTTCTGGGCATAAATCAAAAGAATTGAAAGCAGGGTCCTAAAATAAATCTAATTAATTAATGAATTAATTAATTTAAGAAAGCAGGGTCCTAAAGAGAGATTCATATCCCATGCTTGTAGCAGCATTATTCTCCAAAGAGCCAAGAGATGCCTCCCCGCTCGAGTGTGTACCAGAAGATGAAGAGGTAAGCAAACTGCGATGCATACACTTACAGCCTGCGAAAGGACGGGAAAAGGAAGGGAGTTCTGACACCTGCTAACCCTTGGTCCACCCTAAACACACGCTGCTAAGTGATGCCCGCCAGTCACAGAAAGCCAAGCACGGGAAGATTCCACTTCCATGAGGTCCTTAGGGCACCAACCCCGTAGCAACGGAAAGTAGAATGGTGGCCTTCAGGAGCTGGAAAGAGGAGGGAATGAGGAGTCGGTGTGGACTGGGGACAGAGTCTCAATTTGATAAGACGAAGAGTTCTGGACATGGCCGGTGGGGAGAGCCGCACAACAGTGGGAACATACTTTTTGCCCCCACACTAAATGCTTACAAATTATTAAGACGGGAAATTTGTGTGTATTTAACGACAATTGAAAAAAATGGATGATGGGGCTGGGGGTGCTGGGGCAGGGGGGCAGTCTGTTAAGTGTCACACTCTTGGTATCAGTGCAGGTCCTGATCTCAGGGTAGTGAGCTCAAGCCCTGTGTAGGATTCTCTCTGTGCCTGCCCACCACCCCCTCACCTGCTCTCTCCCTAAAAAAAAAAAACAAGAAGAAGGGGTGCCTACGTGGCTCAGTCCTTAAGCATCTGCCTTCAGCTCAGGTCATAATCCTGGAGTCCCAGGATCGAGCCCTGCAATGGGCTCCCTACCCAGCAGGAAGCCTGCTTCTCCCTCTCTCACTCCCTCTGCTTGTGTTCCCTCTCTCACTGTGTTTCCCTCTGTCAAATAAATAAGTAAATAAATAAATAAATAAATAAATAAATAAGCAGGAGGAGGAAAAACATGGGGAGAGTGAGAGCCTGGGATGCAGTAAGGAAACACATTCACTGGTAGCACCGAGTGTTGTGGGCGCAAAACCATTAGCCCTCCAGTGGCTCCTGTTTCAACAGGTTTTTCAGCTGTCCTTCCAAAACTACCAGTACTCCAGTGTCAAGTTTTTGAAGGGCACAACAAAAACTTCCTTAATCCTCAAATCCCGAAAGGAGTCCCCTGTGCTTCCCAGGCAGGGGCTTGACCGAGCATTTCTCGGAGCCCTTCGCAAAGGACAATAGGTTAGGGAGTGCAAGGGGCAGGATAAAGGAGGGTGCCTGGAGGGAGGGTCCCCCAAATATGGCAGCGGTCCTCCTCAGCATGGATGTTGGGGGTTTTTTTCTTCCCTATATTTTTGTGTATTTTTCTCATCTCTGGCAATCAAGCGAGCATCGCAACATGTTCAAAACATTTTCATTCTGTGAAGTAAATGTAATAAAAAAGAGAACTGTCAGGCAGCTCAGAAGCCTCTTCTTGCATAAAATAAAAGAGTTGATTACACTCCCCTGCCTGCCAACCAGCTCTCCAGTGCCCACCTCAACCACCTCTCAGCCCCAGGCGCCAGGCCTCCTGGCCTTCCTCACACACACACACACACACACACACACACACACACACACACACACACTGTTCCCCTCCAGCCTGGACCCTGTTGTCTGCTGCTCCGGGCCTTTGCACATGCCGTTCCGATGCTTCGTGTCACATCACCCCTTGCATGTGTGCTCCTACTCACTTCCTCAGTGAGTCCTTTCCTGACCCAACCTGAAAGCGCACCTTCCCAGCCCAGCCCCCGTAGCTCTTCTCCTTCATCCTGGCCCTGGGCCCTGACCACCAACACTGCACACAGGTTAACTGACTGAAGGAAGGAAGGAAGGTTAGCTTTAAATCATTCTTCCCCACTTAATAAAGCGGCCCCAAGACTCTCCTCTGTCCACGCTTTCTAGTAACGCCAGTACAAAGTGCTGAGAGGGCTTGACAGAAATACATTGACTCTTTTCTAATTCAGACTTCTCACTAATTCCGAGTGGCCTCCTGCCCATGGACATTAACAAGAGCACCACGAGATGGCCCATCTCCAGGGTCCTGACCCCACATTCCAAGTCTGGGGCATTTTTCTTGAAGAGCGTTTATCACTCAATCAAGCCACCCAGCCTGCCAACACTCTGGTGAGTGCCACTTACAAGAGGCTCGGCCATCGCTGCTTAAAATCTCACTTGTCCTCAGTATCTCCTGTTTATCTTGGGAGCTGTCTACATGAATAGTCCGTTTGTTGGAAGAACATAATATTTTCCTTGGCTTTTAGGCAACAGTCTGGCAAATGAGTTTTCCCCATGTAACTTTCTGATGGCTTTATGCGAGCAGTTAATTAGAATTATACAGACATGTTTATAGAAGTTTAAATGAAGCATAGTTCAAGTTTGGGAAAATATATATAATTACTCACACCGACACTTCCCACTGAAAGAGAAAAAGCAACATAAGCAAGAACACTAAAGGCAACAGCAGGCACTAGGAAAGCCTCCCACCAGCTTCAGTGGCTCCACTCTGGGGGCCTTGGGGAGACTGAGCCCTGGTGGGGAACCCACAGCCCCACCACCTATCACTTTGCTCATTAGGCTCATACTGCAGCCAGCGCACTCCCTAAAGGGCCCCTGAGGTGTGCGGCGAGCACCAGGCGGGGCCCGTGAGAACCCGCACACACCCCCGTGTACACACACACACACGCACACACCAGGCGGGGCCCGTGAGAACCGCTGCCCCCCACCCACCCACCCCCACCCCCCCGCTCCTTGGGCACCACACAATGCCACAATTTGCTGCACAACCAGCTAAGGAGAAGTCTGGATACGTGGGAGGTTCTTTACCCGGAAGGACAGACCTCAGCCTTCAGGATGGAGCGAAGTTTCTGGCAGCCTGAGGACTCAAATTAGGGAGAGCTTTGTGGCAGGCTCCCCTCGTCCGACTCTGCGCACCTTTCAGCTGAATCCCCCACCCACCCTGGGACCCCCACTCTCCCTCGATGTTGCCCAGCCTGGCACCGGCTGCCGCTTTCCTCTCCCTTCCCCATGCCCACACTGATGCTGTAGCCACCTTCACTCGGGGTGGGGTATCCCAGAATCCACTTCATCCCACCCCCGCCCGCGGTCAGTCCCACTACTCTCTTCAAAGTTATTCTGATCTGGTCTTCAGAAGAGCCACAGCCAACTCTCTCCACCTTCGTGTCGTCTAGAATGACCAGCTGGCTCCCACTCCAGACTGAGGATCTAGCATCCACGAGCTGAGAACTCAGGTTTCCCAGGAGTGGGAGGAATGGGCTCAATACGCCTGATGTGCGTGGGCTGGCCCCGCTGTCTCAGTGGCCAAAAAGTCTCCAGCAGCGGACAAGACTGTCCTCGGGGTAAAGTGACTGGACCCTTGTGGGCAAAGGTCAGGTCCTGACCTCCAGGCGGGCACTGGTGCTGCCCACTGGCTTCAGACAGACAGAGAGACCCACGGCTCCCATCCTCATTTCACCCCCATCAGGACCCCCACTGGGTGCCCACCTCCAGGACTGGGCTCTTCCTCAAAACCATCCCTTGGGAAAGCCACTGCCAGCAATCTGGTCATTGTAAAGAGAAAAGAAGTCCATCAGCTCATGGAGATGTCTCATCTCTCCTCTTCTTCAAAGAGCAAAGAACACAAAAAGGAATTTGGATCTCTGGGGGAGAGGCAGACAGAAATAGAGGAGGTAAAAGAGGGGAAGGGTAGTAGCAGGCCCTTCACTCAGTACAAATTCACTAAATGCCCACTCCACGCCATGTACTTTCTGAACATGCCCCCCTCCCACCTTCCAGCCTTTCTCCCAGAGCCTGGACATACGGTGGGCAAGTCAAGCCCTGTCCCTCTCCAAAGAGACCTAAGAAGCAGGACAGAAGGGAGACTGTAAGTGAGCAAACGCATAAATTCCTACCAAGAATAACATAAAGAAAGAAAGACTAGTAGTAGTGGGTCCACTTTAGGGGAAAGGCAGCCAGGAAAGGTAAAGCCAGACCTGAGTCCAGAAAGATGCAAGGAACCAGCCACAGCAAGAAAGGGGGAGGAGGAATGCAGGCAGAGGTAAAGATGTGCAAAAAAATGGGGGAGTCCTGGGACAAGCAGTAAGGAAAACAGGGAGTGGAAAGATTAGGATGTGGGACGTGGCTATAGTATGAGGGAGGTGTTCCAGAACCTTGCGTAGAAAGAGACACAGGCCTCCTAAAGCTGCCTGTCCCCACACGGCACTGGAGACCTTCCAGGCAGCCTTTCCTCCCTTTCTCGCTCACCCACCTCCAACCGTGCTCAGATATCTGCAGAGGCACTAAATGCAAGGAACGCTGGGCTTCTCTTGAGCCGCAGGAGTGACGTTCCCTACCTGGCCGAGAATGTGCAGGGGATGCCATTGTGACCAATGAGACACAAGGAAGGGACTGCAGAGCCACTTCAGGAAACCATAGTTCCTCTAAAGACAGGCCTGTGTAAGGGAGCTTCTCTCTCCTGGTCTTGGGACAAAGATATGGCAGGGGTTGGGGGAGGGGTGAGCTCTGGCACCACAGTAGCCATTTCTTCACCATGAAGAGACAAATCTGAGGTCAAGAGCCAATGTGTTGAGCAATGAGAGTGTAAAGATGGAAGGCATCTGGGTCTCTGCTGTCAGTGCTGACAGCTCCACTGAGGTCCTCTATAGCCACGCACCCTCCAGACTGCTCGTCCTCTAAGATGATACATCTGAACCTGGACTGAACCCTGGCCTTGAAGCCCAAAGCATGTCTGCTCACACAATCCCTTGTCAGCCAGCCAGTTCTATCTGAATGTGTGGGGGCACCCGAGTGGCACAGTTGGTTAAGCCACTGCCTTCAGCTCAGGTCATGATCCTGGAGTCCCGGGATCGAGTCCTACATCGCGGGCTCCCTGCTCCGTGGGGAGTCTGCTTCTCCCTCTGACCCTCTCCCTTCTCATGCTTGCGCGCTCTCTCGCGCGCGCGCTCTCTCTCTCTCAAATAAATAAATAAAATATTAAAAAAAAAAAAAAAAAGCCCAAATGTGTGGCCTGGCTGCTTGCTCTTCCTCTTTCCAGAACCTTTAGGTTTCTCTGTGCCACTCCTTAGCAAGAGAGGTCCCAACTAGTCACAGATGCAATCCTCTCCCCAAGGGGATTTCACAATCTCAAGATCCTACAGGAAATCCAGTCCTGAGCAATCAAAGGGTCAAAATACAGATCATAAAGATTAGAGGAAGGAGAGAAAGGGAGAAAAAGTTACTTCTAATGACACCATCCAGCAATAAGGAGCTAAAGACGTCAAAACGCCTGAGACCACATTCCTGCTCTAATAAGTAGAGATCAGAGGTCATAGTGAACTCTTTCTTTGCTCATTTTATCTTTGTAATACCCCTAGGAGGTGGGGACATTTTCCTACTTTACACTTAGGGAAACTAAAAGCAAATAAAGTCACGGTGAGGACGGGCACCAAGAGCCAGGAGGCTTGAGTTCAAATTCCAACTCTTCCAATCACCTGCTGTGTGATCTGTAAAATGGAGATAATGTAACTACCACTCAGAGGTGTCGTGAGGACAATAAGAAACCACTATATAAAAGGTCCTGAGCCCTGCACGTGGTTTCCTTCCAGAGCTGTCCATGAAGGCCTGGAGGTACCACAGGACTACGGAGTCTCCTTTCCAAAGGGATGGCCGAGACACCCAGGCCTGGGGCACAGCTGTGCAGAGAACAAGCTGCAAACATGAACCACTTTCACCCACTTGCTTTGTTGCTTCTGCCATTTCCTCCTACAGAGTGGAGGTTCCAGAAAAGCCGTCAGTTATCTGAGTACCTGGCTGCAAAGGTCAGGTTGACCAGGAGGTGGGGCAGGCCAGGATCCAGCTAGGATCTTTGGTCCAGCCATTCCCTTACTGGACAGGTATCCTCTGGGCCCACCCAACACAAGGAGCTTTTAAATGTGTCAGAATCGGCTACAAAGTCATTCCAGCCAAGTCCACCAAGCCGGGCGATGCTGATTGTGCCTAAAAAACAGTCTGAGATCATGAAACGCTTGTCTTCTCGGGGCAGTAGGCCCTAAAGGGAGCCGCTAAGGAGGAGGCCAGGAATGTTCTGAGCAAAGCCAAGCTCCTGGGAATAAGGGTGTGACCTCCCAAAATGACTCTGGTCCAGATCCCTGTCCTTGGCCAATACGGACATCAGGAGACCTGGAACTCACAGCCCTTGGGGCAGAGCCATTGGGCCCAGGGGAAGCTCTTCAAATAGGCAGGGCCAGTGCAAACGTCTCCTAACAGAGAAGAGCGGGGCACAGAGAGCTTCTCCACCCATCACTGAGCCTCAAGTCTGCAGGACACCAGCTGAGTGACCCAGGATCCCAGATCCCCAGTGGCCAGGCAGGCACATCCATGAGCGACCTTTGCACAGGGAATCCGGATGAGCACACCCCACCCCACCCACCCCACCACCCCAGAGCTGCCTCCACCCCCACCACCAGGATTGCTGCCAGCCAAGACCATGGGCCTCGCAATCCCAGATCTGCCCATTTGTTAAGAGAGATAAGCAAGAAATCTGGATGAATTTTTCTGTGAAATCTCCAGAATTTTAAATGTTGGTCTGTTTCTTCTAAGCACAGCACAACCCAATCAAAACATATCTGTGGACCACACTGGGCTTCAGGCCGCCAGTTTGCAACCTTAATCCAAAAGGGTAGAAGAGCAACAAAAAGGGGTAGATACTGCAATAGGGTTCCCGTGCATAGGAGCGGGGTTCACGTGCATATAGGAGCGGTTTGGCTCCACCCAACAGGCAACACCCACGGCCCAGGACTCAGGAAACACCTCTCCACCCAGAAAACCCTCAGCACTTGGCTCTTCCTGGAGGCTGAGTTTCCTCCCTGAACAGAATGGATTTCCGAGTGGGGAGAAAAGGCCTGAGCATGCGCAGGGCCCTAGACCCTGGTATTTATACAGTTTCAAAACTGCAAGTGATTATTTTGTTTCATAAGAACAATCGCTATGCAAATGAAACCTCTAGCTAATACAAACAGGGCTGTTAAATTCACTTGCCAGCATTTATGAAAAGAAATTCGGCCAGGCCTTGACCAAGCAGCTAAGAAAATGTTTAATCACAAGATACATTTGAGTAAGGAAATTAAGCAAGTAAGAAAAGATGCCCTGACTTGGCCCCCTGAGCCCCACCCCCCCCACCTCCCACCCCTCCTTTATTTGGCAAGACAACTATGGTGAAATGAAAAGGTTCCCATGGGACTGGCAGATGTCGAGACTCAAGGAGGGAAAGCCAGAGAATGAGGCAGAGATGAGGCTCCCAAATTCAAATAGCGCCCTCAGGGTCTACCCACCCTATTTTTTACAGTTGTCTTTTGGCAGGGTGTGGGTAAGGGAGGAGGGAGAGAATGTGCGGTTTAGCGGGGTTGGTCAGAGGGTGCGCAGACCCTCCCCACTGACTCGGGGCTTCTGCGGTTGGCAGCACTGGAAACCAAGACCCGTCCTGCCCTGGGAGCAGAGCGAACGCCTGTGGCCAGGCCCTGGACCACGGACCAGGGCTCAGGCTGGGGCCTTCGCTTCCCACAAGCCTGCTGCAGGGCACGGGGCAGGCTTGAGGACCCCAGCAACACCAGAGCGGGACAGAGTGACTGGGACTTGGGCAGGATCCCTGGAGGAGGTCCTCAAGTCCCAAAAGGGCCATGCAGGAGTCCTAGTGTCAGGAGGGATTCTGGAATGGTAGAGCAAAGAAAAACTCATGTCATCAGGCTTGCCTGGCTCCAAGCCCTGCGGTTCCACCACGTGAAGCCTGTGTGACCTCAGACTAATTACCTTCCCTTTCTGTGCCTCGGTTGCCTTCTTTCAAATCAGGATTAGGAAAGCTTGCCTCACCAGGCTGTTATGTAATACAATGAGATCATACATGTGACGTGCTTAGCAGAGTCCCCGGAACTTAGGTAAATGCCCAGTAAAGGGCAGGTGCCAGGCCTAAATCCCTCGTGCCTAGAGAGGCTGCTGGGTTTCCCTCAGTCACACAGCAGGCTCAGAACTGGACCCCAGCTCCTGGCTCTCCAGCAGATTTAGGGGAAGAATGGGTGGAGGCTTGGCCTTGTCTTTGCAGAAGCCCCTCTGGGAAGTGCACTCAGCAAGGAGGCAGGAGGCAGTGGTGGTAGGAGGGACCTCTGGAGCCAAAGCTCCCTGGGGCTGGGGGAAACCAGAGCCTGGCCCTGGCAGGGCCTCCCAGGGGCCCAGGCAGGGGCAGCTGTCCAGAACTGTCTGTCCATGGAGGGGGCAGGGAGGCTGCCACTCGGAGCACGCCGTGTGCCAGTCCCTGGGGCCAGGCAGGCTCAGCCTGCTGGCTCCATCCAGAGCCTGCCCCAAGGGATGCTGGGGGAGGCAGCCAGGATCAGAGCTGCTGGCTATGCACTCCCCTCCCCCAGCAACAGGGGACTAAAGTGGGTCAAGGAGGAAGGAGGGGGCCCAGGAGGCCTGGGGGAGGGGCCTGAGGAGCTCAGAAGGCACCCAGAGGGAGGGGACCAGGGGAGAATGCATGGAAAAGCAAAACCATGTGTGCAATGGGCCTCGGGGGGCCAGGGCAGAGAAGTGCAGAAGCTGCCATGGACTTGGGGGTTCTCAAAATCACCTCAGAATTAACTGTAGGGAGACCTTCACCCTGGCTCCTGCCCCTAGAGGGTTGGTCCTTCTCTTTCTCCCACCCTTGGCCTTGGGGGCTCCATCTCCCCCCAACACCTCAGAATCTTCCAGAGTCCCACACCCAACAGCCCTCAGCCAAGGGTCTATGAGGAACTCTCAGTCAGCTTTGGCCCTCTGGCTCAGACCTGGAGGTGGGCCCAAGCCAGGAGGTGTGGTCCGAGGAGGGTGGGGAGAAGCCAGCTAGCTGACCCCATCCTGGGCCCAAGTTCAGCAGAACTGTGGCAATGCCAGGCCAAGTCAGGTCCCAGTCACCAGGGAGAAGAGAGTGAGCCCCATGTCCCTCCAGGGGTGTCCTTGGGGAACCTGGTGTGAAATGAAAGGAAAAGGGGCAGGAAATACCAAACAGAGCTGTTCCCCTGCCAGGAGGGGAAGCCAGGCTGCCCCAGACCCCTCAAGGGTAAGGGCTGGGGGCCACAGTTCAGCCCACAGAGACGTGGACTGGCAGTCAGCCTCCACCCTTGGCTGGCCCTGGCCCAGTTATCGGCTTCTCTCCCTTCTCTCCCAGCTCCCCCACCCTGCATGGCCCAAAAAAAAAAAAAAAAAAAGGAAACAACCACCCAGGCAACTCGATATGGTCCAGAAACCTCCAGGGTCCCTGGGTTCCAGGAAGCAGGCGCAGGAAGGGGGTGGAGGGCAGGGAATGCACAGGGTCGGTGCCCAGGGAGAGGGATTTGAAGAGGGAGGCGGGGAGGAGCCACTGCTCCCAGGCCTCCCAGCCAGAATGGGCACCCGCTTAGGGGCAGCCTGGAAATCTGGTCCAGGAGAGGCATGTGCGTTCAAAGTCAAGCTCAGGGGAAGATGTTGAGGGAGAAAAGGTTGCAGGTTCAGAGGCCAGGCCTTGGGCCCAAGGGGCAGTGTGAGTGGAAACAGAAAGGCCCAGAGGATAGGGCCTTTTAAATCTTAGTCCCTCAGCAAAGCCACCCACCCCCAACCAGCACATCCAAGATTCCTGGGTTGAGCCAGCTGGACTCTAGGGGCCTGGCTGAGAGTGGGGGCACAGTAGAAGGAAGGACACCTCCCTTAAATGCAGCAAACAAGCGCCTCCCCTTCCAACCTGGCATAAGAGAGCCGGCCCCGGCTGGGTGTGCAGTTCCCAAGAAACAGGGAAGCAGGTACAGCCCTGTCCACTGCTCACCCCAAATGTCCCAAGGACCTGGCCTCATCCTCCCACTCCCCACCTGTCCAAGCTGCTCCTTCCTTAAGTGAACTTGAGGAGCAGGCCCAGGCAGGCAGGAAGGAGGGAGGATAAGGGGGTGTGAACTTGGCCACCAGCTGGGTCCTCAGGGGGAACGTGGTGTTACCAGCCTCAGAGTTCAGAACTGTTTATGGGTCTGTTTCTCGCAGCCCAGCGTAGGCTCCTGGGGGAGGGAGGTGTGCTCATTCCCCAGGAATGGAGAAGGTGGCCCCAGGAGCCACTCAGGCAGCCAGGCTCCGACATACGACTTTGGATCTCGGGCTGACACTCAGAGTTCCCTTCCCTGCTGGATGGCGACCATAATGGTACCAGTTTCAGAGGGCTGTCGAGGGGATTCATGAGAAATTGTGTAGAAAGCATTCAGCATGCACGGGGCACACAGTCAGCTCAATAAAAATTACCTATGTTGGGGCGCCTGGGTGGCTCAGTTGGTTAAACCACTGTCTTCAGCTCAGGTCATGATCCTGGAGTCCCAGGATCGAGTCCCGCATCGGGCTCCCAGCTCTGCAGGGAGTCTGCTTCTCCCTCTGACCTTCTCCCCTCTCATACACTCTCTCACTCACTCTCTCTCTCTCTCTCTCTCTCAAATAAATAAGTAATATACTAAAAAAAAAAAAAAAAAATTACCGATGCATGTCCTTACCCCTTCTCACTGCCTCTGGGGCCCAAGCCACACCTGTCTCCATTGAGAGGAGCAAACTTGAAACTCCTAACAAAATGAAGGGAAGACACAATGCACAGAGACAGCTGTGGACAGGCCCAGTCCCTTCCCATATATCTGAAACTCAGAATCCACAACAGGCCTCGCATGGAACCAGAGAGTCTACGCAATGGGTAGTTTGTGGCAATGAAGACAGACAATTCAGAGTAACGCCCATTCAGACACCCA
The DNA here is from genome assembly GCA_004023965.1 of Spilogale gracilis. Taxonomy (NCBI): domain Eukaryota; kingdom Metazoa; phylum Chordata; class Mammalia; order Carnivora; family Mephitidae; genus Spilogale; species Spilogale gracilis. The sequence goes on from PITA01010310.1 coordinate 56,159, forward strand.
ATTCAGAGTGAACTGTGGATGGAGTGGGACATAGAGACAACCATGTTCTCATGGTCCTGGCTAGAAGCGGTGAGAACAGAGGCAACTCAGACACTTGAATGACAGTAAATGATGTCCACATCTCCTGCCCACTTCCAACCTCAACAGGTGCAAAGTGGGCCCCAGGCTCTGGTAAGCCAGGGCCTAGGGGTTAGGACCCCTGTGACCTTGGGAATGAGCAACCTGGCCAAGAGCTGGATCTGCACTGGGTGAGTCAGGGCAAGGCTGTGAGTCTGGACCTCCCTTTCTCGCCTGGTAAATGAGGGGGGATCCCCTCCAACCTCCAGCCTGGGTACTTCTGGAAACTGCAATCCTCAGAGGTCACGCAAACTTTGGGAGTATTTATGCTACTGTCACGGGGGCCCATCCTGGGGGGTCTCTAGAAGGAACCTGCGGGCCACCCCAAGCCCAACCACCTCTTTCACTACCCTCTCCTGCCTCCTTCACCTGTGTTCCAGCCCTTCCAGAAAAGCCCACTGCACTCCTCCCTGCCCCTCCAGGCACACATACTCTAAATTCCCCCTGATTCTGTGTACTCAGGTCCTGATGGACAGGGAGCGTGGCCTTTCCTTCTCCCTCCTTCCTGCACAAGACTGAGCCCAAGGCAGGGGGTGATGCCCTGAGCATGAGTTCAGTCAGAAGGCACCAGCCACCTCCTTCTGCAGTTCCCTCTCATCCTCGCAGGCCAGCTGACACTTTGCCCCCTCTGAAATGCCCTCCCAGGACAACACTGACCAGCCACAGCAGTCTCTCCATGAAAAAAGACGTGGTAGTGCCAGTCTTCCCACTTTATTGTCATTCTCACTACCCTGCCCCCAATTAAACGGTAAGCTCCCTGAAGGCAGGGACACAGCCCTTTTCCCAATCATTGTGCACCCAGCTACGGGGATCTAGCACAGAATCAGAAGCATGTATCTAGAGAATGAATGAGGTCAGGAAGTATCCATCTAGTCCGTGAATGAAAGAATTTTAAGTGGCAAAAAACACAAGAATCATTGCTCACATCTGTTTGCCAATCTTCTGTCTGTAATTTCTTGAACATAAGTACACTTAAAATTGCATTTGGGCGCCCTGTGGCCAGAGGACCTGCGTTCAAATGCTGTCTAGTCTTAACTGCGGGACATTGGGCAATTTAATTTGCCACCCTGGGCCTCAATTTCCTCCTCTGTAAAACGGGACAGTACCTACCTCAGAATGCTGCTGGGGCGCGCAAATGAATTAAAAGAGTATGAAGTGCTCAGAAGCCATCAATGACACTTATTTTTTATTATTATGCACTCAGGGATGGCCCAGGCGGTCAAGTGCCCTCCCCGAGCCCGCCCCAGAGCTGAGGGCCAATCAGTGCTCCAGTCCCTAGAAGGCCCCCCAGGGGCACATCTGGCCAGCGGAGCCCCTGCAGCCCACCCACGGGCCGGCCGCCAGCTGTGGCCTAGGCGCCGCCGCCGCCGCCGCCGCCCCCCGCCCCCCGCTCCCGCCCCGGGCCTGAAACTCTGGAGCCCTGGGGGCGCCGGCTGGGCCCGGCCCGCCCCAGACTCGGAGGGGCGGGGGCGACCCGCGGTGCAGAACAAGCCGGGGCCCCCCTCGGGGCAGCGCAAGCGAGCGCCGCAGCCCGCGCCTTCCCAGCCGGTCCCCCGCCGCGGCCGCTTTGTGCCCAAACCTGGGCCTGAGTTATTGCGCCGCAGCCATGGAGCCTTCCCGGGCGGGGGCCGGCCCGACGCGTTCCCAGGACTGCCGCCTCAAAGGGGTCCCGGGGCCGCTCCCGCAGGGGGCTGGGGGACAGACTCCAGGCCGGGGGTGGGGGGGGTGGGGCGGGGGGCCGCGTTCCCAGGCGCCCGGGCTCGGCCCGCCGGCCCCGCCCCCAAGCCCCGCCCCATCTCCTCCCCCTCCACCCACCCCGGCCCGGAACCGCCTCTACCTCCCTCACCGCATCCCGGTGCGCTTCCCCATCCCGCCGCCCGGCCCAGATCATGCTCGCGGAAGCTCTGCAGACTGTCCCCAGGAGGGCCCTAGGGGCCCCCAAATCCCACCTCTGTTCCAGGAAATCTCTGCTCTCCCCCACCCCACCAACTTCCCACCCAGGGTTACAGCCCTGGCGTCGAAAAGGGTTGGATTCTGGGCTGGGCATCTGAGGAAATGGGTTGTAGGAGCCTCCTGGTCTCATTTTCCCATCTGTCGGATTGGGGGTGGGAATGTGGGTCCAGTGCCAGGCACTGGGGACATGGCAGTGACCGATACAGGCAGGGGTTCTGCCGCACGTGGTGCTCACAGCCGTATCAGCCAACTGCCCAGGAAGGGACCATCCCGGGGCCCTCAGTGCTGACTTGCACAAGCTAACACTGAGATAGAACCGCATGGTTTGGGGAGGGGGGAGAGTGCCACTGAAGGTCCTAGCTCAAGATTGGGATCCAGAAACCTCCCTTGCCCCATCAAACTGACTGGCCACCCAGAGAAGCCTATCTCTGAGGCCTGGACTCTGCCATAAAAAACAAAGAAGGCCGAGCCAGTGGTGGGCCCTCCCATGGTGGGATCCAGAGACCCAGGGAAGGAACCCCATCTCTCACATGCCCCAACCCCTTCAAAGCACCAAACACAAAGGCCTCCAGCCCCCAGGTTCCCTCATGTCCCATCACCCTGGGCTCAAGTGTCACTTCCCAGATGGCCCTATCTGAACAGCCTCCTCCACCCCTCCCTACCTATCCCAGGATCTGCTTTGTTTCCCAGAAATTATGTTATTGACTTGTGTACTTGTAGACGGCACCTCACGCCCACTAGGATAAACTTTCACCCGTCCACCCTTGTGACTACGTGACAGCAGCGTGAGCAGCCTGACACATAGTAGGTGCTCAAGAAACATGTCTGAGTTGAATAAGCAAATGAATGAATGAGCACATGAGAGTAGCTCTTAAAAGCCTAGAAACTTGGGCACCTGGGTGGCTCAGTCTGCCTTCAGCTCAGGTGGTAATCTCAGGTCCTGGGATTGAGGCCCCGCATCCGGCTCTCTGCTCAGCAGGGAGCCTGCTTCCTCCTCTCTCTCTCTCTGCCTGACTACTTGTGATCTCTCTCTGTGTCAAATAAATAAATAAAATCTAAAAAAAAAAAAAAAAAAAAAAAAAAAAAAAAAAAAAAAAAAAAAAAAAAAAAAAGCCTAGAAACTTACACTATACCCAAACAAGAGGATTCCCTGTGACTAGTGAACAAATAAGTATGGAAAGCAAAAACTATTAACATCTCTGAGAGTCTCACATTAGCATTTTAAAGGCTCTGAGAAGCTCTGAAAGTTTTTTAAACTTTTAACTCTGCTTAATGCAGTGTTCGCCAAATGCTTTTGGCCATAGAAAACTTTTTTTTATTCTTTTGGTAGAACATCAACAAAACCCTGGAATGCATTTTGGGAAACATCAATGTAAACTGACTTCCCACTCCAAACCATGACTATACAGATGGCAAAGTGAATCTTAAGAGAGGAGAAAGGACTCGTTGCTTTCATTTTGTGGCATCAAGTCCAACGTAGTGCTTGGCACATAGTAGGTACTCCAGAAAGATTCGAATGAATGGATATAAAGTAAATTCATGAACAAAGTCTGCAAGCCGCATGTATTTTCTCCGCCCCTGTACTGATAGTCCGAATCATACAAGCAATGACAAGAATCTCTTTCCCTGGGAGGCTGGCACACACGCATACACATACATCCATGGACCTACACAGACAACCCAAACTAGAACACACATGCGCACATACACATGTGCACACACAAATGGGCACACACACTCATACACACACATACACACAGATTTACCCATTCTGGGGCATATGCCTCCCCCACAGTCCCCTTTCCTGTGCCTGGCCAGTGCATCCTTTAAGAAAGGTAACTGTCGGGGCGCCTGGAGACCCGGGATCGAGTCCCACATCGGGCTCCCTGTTTGGCGGGAAGACTGCTTCTCCCTCTCTCACTCCCTCTGCTTGTGTTCCCTCTCTGGCTATGTTTCTCTCTGTCAAATAAATAAGATCTTTAAAAAAAGAAAGAAAGAAAAAAAGAAAGGAAGGAAGGTAGGTAGGTAACTATCTGTGGTGCCTGGGTGGCTCAATTATTAAGCATCTGCCTTCAGCTCAGGTCATGATTCCAGAGTCCCAGGATGTAGGCCCGCATCAGGCTCCCTGCTCAGCGGGAAGCCTGTTTCTTCCTCTCCTCCCCGCTCATGCTCGCACTCTCTCTCTCTCTCTCTCTCTCTCTCTTTCCCTCTCTCTTAAATAAATATAAAGAGAGAGAAAAAGAAAGGCAACTGAACTTGGTGGGATGGAGAGGACATGAGGGCTGGAGAAGGCTCATTCAAAATCTGGCAGTTCTTAGAGGGTAGGGTCACTCCAGGAGGTGACAGACTAAAAGTTAGATATTTTCCCACCCATTATCTGTGGCACAAACGTACAGGCGCCAGAGAAAGAATGGCAAAGTTAGGCTGCCCCGAGTATGACTCCCGCTTGAAACCTCTGGATGGCCATTTCTGTTTGACAAAGCCCTTCCTCACTTCTGAGATTTCACCCTCACACCTCTCCTGGGAGTGGAGCCCCCATTTTGTAGAAAATGAAGCTGAAGCTTACCAATAACACAGTGAGAGCGTGGGAGGGGTAGGGTGGCAGCCCCGATACACTTAGGAATCCCCCCACGCCCCAGAAGCTTCGGGATCCCACGTAGTTCCCAAGGCAGGCCCTGTCCTGAAACAGTGGCAGCAGCAAGATCCAGCCCCCTCCTTGCCGTGCCCTCAGGTGCAGGTGTGCCACAAGGTCATTGTATGACCTTGGACATCTGACTTGCCCTCTCTTGGAAAATCTGATCTGTCACATCAGAAGGGAGCTCAGCTGAGGAGTCTCTAAGATCCATCATTGCTCATGAAGAAGAAAGCCTGAGGCCACCACATGAATGGTCAGAAATGAGTGTCCAGGTTAAATGAGATACTGCCTGTAAAGTGAATTGCCCAGTGCCTGCATACGAGGTGCATTCATTAAATGTTAGCTTCTCTTGCTGCTGTCTTTCCATCCTTCTGAGTCTAAATCAAACACTACCTTTGGCTGGCTCAGTCTCAGTACAGCATGTGACTCTTGGTCTCAGGATCATGAGTTCGAGCCCCATAAGGACTGTAGAGATTACTTTTAAAAAAACAACCTCTTTCAGTCCTCATCCTATACCTCCATCTTGGGTTGCCCTATCTGGCCCTGTGGTTAGTGTCTTATGTCCCCTCCAGACTGTGAACTACCTGAGGGCATGTCCTCCATTTGGTTCATCTCTGCATCTACCTTGGAACACGGGCTAAGAGTCTTGTGGGAAAAAATACTCAGGATTTAGATGGAAGGGAAGGGAAGAATGGATGCATGACTGATGAATGAATGGATGGTTGGATGGATGATGAATGGATGATGGATGGATAAATGGATGACAGATGGATGGTTGATGATGGATGGGTGATAAATGGATGGATAGATGGATGGATGGGTGATGGATGTGTGATGGATGGGTGATGGACAGTTGGATGATGAATAGATGTTGGATGGGTAATGGATGAGTGGATAGGTGAGAGATAGATAGATGGATAAATGATGGATGGATGGATGATGGATGGGTAGCTGATGAACAGATGATGGATGCATAGATGGACGGATAGATTGTTGGAAGGAAGAAGAAACATGACTAAAGAACTAGCTGAGAGAAAGAAATGCCCAAACCCCCAAGCTCCACATTCAGCACAGTGCCCCTTCCTGAAGAGTAAATAAAAATAATCTATAAACATAAGAAAAATGGCCAACTGGCTAGTAATCAGGGAAATACAAATTAAAAGATGAGCTATTTCTTGCCTATCAGATCAGCAAAAAGAGAAAGGGGGGAAAGAAGGAGGAGGAAAAAGAGAAGATGGAGGAGAAAGAGGAAGAAGAGGAGGAGAGAAAAGGGAACACATCAGCACATGGACAAGAGTTAGGAGAGACCCGCACTCACACACTACTGAGGGTACACCCTTTTTGGAGGACGATGTGCAAATATCTATCAAATTTTTCAAATGACTACCTTTCAACCTAACAAGTCCACTTCAGGACTCTAGCCTAAGAAACACAAAGATTTATAAATGAGAAGGCTCTGCTTCTTTGTCTATAACAGCAAAATATTAGAAACAACCAGTCCATCAACAGAGAATCGTAAGTAGATTCTGGTGCATCCATCTATAGAAGGATGGCTGTCTACTCACTCAGAGTCCCCAGGAAGCGGAAGAAAGGGAGGAAGGGAAAAAAGGAGGGAGGAAGAAATTAGCCTAGAGCCCCATCCTCCAAGAGTTTGGATTGTAGGGCCCGGGCAACATTATTCCTTGAAGTACCTAAGATACTACTCATGTGCAACCAAGATTGGAAACTCGCTGCTCGGGGCGCCTGGGTGGCTCAGTTGGTTGAGCAACTGCCTTCGGCTCAGGTCATGATCCTGGAGACCCGGGATCGAGTCCCACATCGGGCTTCGGCGGGAAGCCTGCTTCTCCCTCTCTCACTCCCCCTGCTTGTGTTCCCTCTCTCACTGTGTTTCTCTCTGTCAAATAAATAAAATCTTTAAAAAAATTTAAAAAAAAAAAAACTCGCTGCTACTTGAAAAAAGCACATAATAGAAAATATGTATAGTCAAGCAGTATATCAACTATACAGAGGTAAAATTATGCATGCACGGGTATATTTACATTTGTGTTTGTGTAAATGCACCACACAAAAAAAGGTCTAGGGGGCGAAGACAATTGCAGATAACAGTGCTTCCTTCTGGGGAAGAAAGTGACAAAATTAATCTTTTTTTAAGATAGGAATATAGATACCCCAAAAGGCAAATTGCATAGATAGGTGGAAAGCAAGACAGAACTCCTGTGCCTCCCCTCTCCGAGTCCAGAGTATGGGGACTTCTCCAGCCCCAAGAGAAATCATGAACTTCTCTGTTGCCCCTCCTGGCCCATGGGGCAGGTGTAAATAAAGGTAATAATTATTGGCGCGGGTTTGCTACCTCTAGTAGTGCGACTCTGAGTAACGTACTTCTGTGCCTAACTGTGTCTCTGCAACTGAGATCAGCCAGAAAGCTGAGGTGAGAACCCAAGGAATATATGGGAAGTGCTGAAGGCAGGGTCTGGCACAAGTAAGTCCGTCCCTGCGCCCTCCCCAGGGATCAAGGTGGGTCATGCTGGGTGCTTTGGGAGGGCATTTGTGGGACCGGGTCATCCTCTACCCACGTTGTTCCTGGATTAGAGAAGCACCAGAGAACCCGCTCCAGTGATGTCTGGCAAAGCCCCTGGAGCCCAAAGAGCCAAGGACACCACCAAGTCAACTCTCAGAAACCTGCGAAGACACCAACACCACCCTTGACACTTACCTAACATGCACCTCCACACTCCAAAGCGTCCGGAGCAAGGGAGGTCCCAGCTGCCCTATACAAGAATTCCCTAGAGCTGCCCCTTTGGAATTCTCCCTCTCTAGACCGGTCACTTTGCAGAGTAACTTGAAAAGACCTAACAATAGCTTTCTAGCTTGTTTTTTTTTAATAGTTTTCATTTGGGGCCCAGATGTCCATCGACTAATGAATGCATAAAGAAGACACGATATACACATACACCATCGAATATCAATCCACCCATTGAGAAGAATGAAATCTTGCCACTTGCAACAATGGGGATACAACCAGACTATAACACCAAGTGAAAGATGTCAGCCAGAGAAAGACAAATACCCTAGGATTTCCTCAGATGTGGAATTTAAGAAACAAAAAAGAGGTGAGCACAGTGGAAGGAAAAAAATAAGAGAGAGGAAGAGAGGAAAACCATAAAAACTCTTAAATCTAGGGAAGAAACTGAGGGTTGGTGGAGGGAGGTGGGTGGGGGATAGGTTAAATGGGCGGAGTATTTTTTTAAAGATTTACTTACGTATTTATTTACTTATTTATTTATTTGTGAGAGAAAGAGAGCACACAGGTGCTCACAACAGGATGGGCAGCAGGAACAGATCTCAAGCAGACTCCCCACTGAGCACAGAGCCCCTACAGGGCTCTATGTGGGGTTCAAGCCGGAGATCATGACCTGAGCCAAAATCGAGAGTTGGACATTTTAGCTGACTGAGCCACTTAGGCATCACCCTGGGTGATGGGTATTAAAGAGGGCACTTGTTATGATGAGCACGGAGTGTTTAATATAAATGATGAATCATTAAATCCTACACCTGAAACCAATATTACCCTATATGTTAACTAACTAAAATTTAAATAAAAATTTGAAATTCAAAAAAAAACAGAGAAAAACTTTTTTTTTAGGTAAACTCTGCCTCCAACATGAAGCTCAAACTCACAACCCACAGATCAAGAGTGGCATGCTGTACCCACTGAGCCAGGCGCCCCTAGCCTGTATTTCTTTTTTAAAACCGAAGCTTCTTGTGCTTTCCCCTTCTTTATGCTCCAGGAATTAAAATCCTAAACCATCTAAGGCAGGTAGCTCAGCCAACCAGTTCCATCCCACTTTATAGACAGGGAAACTGAGGCCCATAGAGGGAGCTGTCCTGCCCAAAATCACTGAACATGTTTCCTCTAACCCACAACTCCCACAACTCCAGAGAGAAATAAATCAATCTTGACTCGGGCCTTCAGTCAGAAGAGGATCTTTCCTTTTCATTTGGAGTATTATTTAATTGCCAAGTTCCCTTACAAACACACCCCACCTTCTCCTTCCTGCAAACTTCCCCCAACTCCATTCAGGGGCAATGGGTCCCTGAAAGATGAGGGAGGCCCCAAAGGCCATTTAATAAAAGCTGGGCTTCACAGACTTGGCCAGCACTGGCGGGCTCAAAAATGTCCAGTCTGTGGGGCCCCTGGGTGGCTCAGTTGGTTAAGCCACTGCCTTTGGCTGGGGTCACGATCCCAGAGTCCCAGGATCAAGTGCCACAGAAGGCTCACAGCTCCAGGGGGAGTCAGCTTCTCCCTCTGACCTTCTCCCCTCTCATGTTCTCTCTCACTCTCTCTCAAATAAATAAAATCTTTAAAAAAAAATGTCCAGTCCAAAGTCCCCTGGGCTATATGGCAGGAAGAGACAAGGGAGTTTATTCAATGAAAATTTCTGTTTTATTTCGAATTAGTATTAGAATGTGCATAGAGAGGGCACCTGGGTGGCTCAGTGAGTCAAAGCCTCTACCTTCAGGTCAGGTCATGATCTCAGGGTCCTGGGATCAAGGCCAGCATTGGGTTCTCTGCTCAGTAGGGAGCCTGCTTTCTCCTCTCTCTCTGCCTGCCTCTCTGCCTACTTGTGATCTCTGTCAAATAAATAAATAAAATCTTAAAAAAAAAAAAAGAAGAATTTGCAGAGAGGCACCTGTGTGGCTCAGTCGATTAAGCATCTTCCTTGGGCTCAGGTCATGATCCCAGGGCCCTGGGATCTAGTCCTGCATGTAATCCCTGCATCAGGCTCCCTGCTCAGCAGGGAGTCCGCTTCTCCCTCTCCCTCTGCCCTTCCCCCTTGCTCATGTTGGCTCAGATAAACAAAATCTTTTTTAAAAATTTGTTTAGAATTTTATTTAGAATTTAATATGAAAGTGTCGCATTGTTTCTATCATTTAAAAATGATGTTTTACAACCTAGCATGAGGCCTGGCACAAAAGCCAGGATCAGCTGTAGCAGCAGTCCCCTAGCCAAACCCACAACGTGGGTGAGGATGAAGGGGAGAACAAGCACAAGCCATCCCCACCCAGCGGCAAGGGGGATAAGGGCCCCTGGTGCTCCAGAATGGGGCATCTCTCACTCTCTGAAGAGGAATAGGGGCTGGCTGGAGATGGAGGGGGCAAGAGAGCCCATCAGAGAGGCTAAGGAAAGGGGCAGGGGTAGGGGGATGAGCCCAAGTCAGATGCCCCACTCACTCATTCACTTAGAAATGCATTTACTCATCACTCAGCCACTTGTCCACTACTCCCTCACTCACCCACCCATTCACTTAGCCCCTCAAAGTTTGCACATTTACTCACTCGCTTAAGAAATCCTTTATAAGGGGCACCTGGGTGGCTCAGTTGGTTAAGCGACTGCTTTCAGCTCAGGTCACGATCCCGGAGACCGGGGATAGAGTCCCACATCGGGCTTCCTGCTCGGCGGGAAGCCTGCTTCTCCCTCTCTCACTCCCCCTGCTTGTGTTCCCTCTCTGGCTATGTTTCTCTCTGTCAAATAAATAAAAAATATTAAAAAGAAAAAAAAAGAAAGAAATCCTTTATAAACACAAGGACTCAGAGGCTCAGGTCAAAGTCAGCCTGGGGTCCCAGAAGCCCTCCAGGCTGACCATATCCCATACATGATTTCCTGCCCCTGAGTGAGTGGGGCAAGGAAAGTTTTGCCACTCTCAATAGGGCTGCTCTGGGAACGGGATCTGAGTTACTCCCTAAAGCCCCAGGAGACAGAACCAGAACCAAGCCACCTACATTATGGAAGCAGAATGCAGTTTAAAGGAAAAGAAGAACGTATGAAACTCAAGCTAAAAAAAAAAAAAAAAAAAAGTATAGAGGTAATGAGTTCCCTGGGAGTGGAAGTATATAAGTCCAGGATGGATGAAACTAAGAATGCCGCGAGCACACCCAAAGAGGTCTGAATGTGGTGACCTCCAGGTTCCTTTTCAACCTGAGTCTGGCAGTAGTCTGAGAACTTCAAAGACAAAAGTAGTGAAAGTCTGAATCTTCCAACATGTGTGCCAGGCCTCTGGCTGACCACTCTCCCCACGAGGGGCACAGGGCATCTACTAACTGTCCTGAGCACCCAGAAGGTGTGCACTGCTCACTGCTCCCCAAAGAACCCAGCACTCTGCAGCCTCTACCCCAGGTGAGAGAAGCCTGCCCCTTCTTTCCATTTCCCCACCTCTGGGTACCCAATCTCTGTCCTCCCCCTCTCCCTGGAGACTCTCTAGGCCTGGTGATTGTCTCTCTTCTCCCCAGGTTCAGAGCTGCAGCCCCAGGGGACTAGGGACAAAGCCATTTCTCTGGTTCATGCATCAGAAATAAGCAATTTGTTACCGATGGCTACGAGGTCCTGTAGCCTCTAGGCCAAAGGCATAGACCCAGGCTGAATGTGGCAGTCATGGCCACCCCAGCTCCCTTCTCCAGCCAACCTCTTCTCCCTAACCAGGCCCAGATGGCCATCACTCTGCCTTCAGGCAGGTAAAATTCAGTGCAACAGGAGTTAGGTGAACAGTATGTTTTATTTAATTAGGATCAACAGAAGAGATAAACCTCACAGCAGGATAGGGAATGACAACACTGCAAAAAATAATTCATGCCCAGGTAACGAAAGGACAAATTTCAATTACAGAGAAAACCCGGGGAGAGAAAGGTGCCTGGTACCTCCAAGGAGGAGAACAGTACCAGCACCAGCAATACCCAGACCTGCGGGCCAGAGGTGGTGGGCACTCCGGGACTAGAAAGCCAGGCCATCAGGTGGTCGTTCCCGAAAAGCTGTCTCTCCCTTTCCTGAAGGGTGTGGAGCTGAAGGAGCGGAGGAGTGTTATCTGGATCCTAACAGGCAAATATGGGGGCCGTGCGGATCTGCTCTGCTAGGGTCACTGGGCAAACTCACACCCAGCCCGGCCTGAATGAATGGTGTCCCCAAGGAGAGAGAACAGGTGTTCTAATCCTGACACTGGTCAGCAGATCACTCAGCTGCTAAGCAGCCCCCTGCCCTATCCCCTGCTCCTGCCCCTGATGTGGTCCTTCGTCCCACACCCTGCCCTAACTTTGGCCACACCAGTTTCATTTCTCACGGTAGAGCACAGAACGGCCCTGCCAGACCTCTAGAGTCCCTTGATCTTCTGAGCCTGCTTCTCATGTCTATAGAGTCCTTGAACTGGGTGGGTGGCTTCCTCCGAGGGTGATGGGCTAAGATTCCCCCCCCCACCCACCACCACCTGGGCCTGAAAATGAGTTCATGGTGGTGATGATTGCAAAACAACATTAAAGCACTATTGCCACCCAACCGCACACTTAGAAATCCTTAAGATGGTACATTTTAGGTTATATGCCTCTTACCTTAATTTTTGAAAAGGGAAAAAAAAAAAAAAAGAAGAGCTCTGAGCCCTTCCCCAGACCAGCTGAGTGAGCATCTCTAATGTCTGGGCCTGGGGACATGCAATTTAATTTAATTTGTGAATGTATTTATTTAAGTGACATCTACACCCAATGTGGGGCTCGAACTCACCACACCAAGATCAATAATCGCATGCTCTTCTGGCTGAGGCAGCCAGGAGTCCCAGAAATGCGATTGTTACCAGCTTCTCGCCAGGAAGAGGGGACCAACTCGCTTGGAATCCATGTTCTCCCCAAATCAAGGTTCCCCTTACCGTTTCCAGCATATGAATTACCTCCATAAATACTTCTTGTGCGAATGAGTATTCAAAATGAGGACCCATCCAAGTTTCACAGCCCAAGGAAAATTGTTTATTGACATATTCTCCCCCCAGAATGCACATCAGCCACACCTTCCTTTCCAGGGCTTGGTCGCATGCACCCCAGACAGCAGAACTCACCCAAGCGGGCTCTGCGCTCTCTCTATCTCTCTCATCCCCTCACCCCAAGCATTAGGTGACAGCAGCCCCAGCACCCCCATTAGCGATGAGGAAAATTGCTGTTAAATTAGTGAGCCCATCTACAGAGCCCCATTTTACATCCCAATTCAGAAGATGGCATGAACATCTGCCTTCACTTCAAGACATTAATTTTCAATTATTGGAGAAAAACAAAATTAGTCCTGACAAATTGTTGGCGAGCACAGGCTCTTGTCTGGTGGTTCATAATAATAACTTCAGGGGCCCACAATTAGTGTCCTCGGACAGAGTCTCCTGATGGGTCCCTGTCATCTGAAGTCAGTGGCAGCGGCATCCCGGTCCCTGGGCATTCCCTGGGAACTGCCTCTTTGGGGCCAGTTGAGAGAACTAAGGAAGTTAGGTTCTTCTCTTTCTGGAGAAGGCCAGGCTGGGGTGGAGGGGAAGGGAGAAGATGAATACAAAACATCGCCCTAATTGTTTTCAGCCTGGGACGCATCCAGCCCTGCTTCCCTTCCACACACCTACGTGGGAACGCAAACCACTCCTGAGTCCAGGGGGGCCCAATAAAGGCACACCTAGACCACCTCAGAATTCCAGTCTGCCATCTTCAGTGGGGCATGGACGGGTGACCTGATTCACTTAGCGGACCCCTTCCACCTCTCCATAATGTCATCCAGGATTTCTAAGTACAAAGCTCAACAGTTCCAGCATCTGAGATCGAAATGCATATAAATCTTCTATAACAAAATAATTCTTTGCTGAGTTCCCATCAACCCAGGAACCTGGTTCAGCCCGGGTTGGACTCTACAGGAAAAAAAGAAAGAAAACTCTGAATTTGCCAACATCAAGGACCCCCGAATCCAGAGAACAACCCACTTGATAAGATATTATCAACACTGTAATCTCATTTGATGGGTTTTTTTATGTATCTTGGCTACTGTAGTCACTATATCAATAAAAAGCCACTGAAATGTGAATGAGCAGAAGAACTCGGAGATAATGACGTGGCAATCTTTGAATTGGACTTGTCATAACTGAACCCGGAGTGTGTTTGCCTAACGAACACATTCAGACTCTTGTGGGGGGGCAGGAGGGGGAGAAGGGAGGCAGGTGAAAGAAAGAAGGAAAGGAAAGAAGGAAGGAAGGAAGGAAGGAAGGAAGGAAGGAAGGAAGGAAGGAAGGAAGGAAGGAAAGAAAACAACAACAACAAAGGAAAATTATATCTTTAAGATGAGAATGAAAGACGTTTCTGCTTCCCAAGTCAACTCGGTAACTGAGCTCCAGCATTGTGTAATTGACTTTGCAAGTAGAACAACAGCAACGTAACAAAGAAAATGTCAGTGTTTTCACAGCACTAATCTATAACGCTGGGAGGCCCTCCCGCTGTCAGCCAGGGCTGACAATACAATAGCTTTCAAAGGGATATTACCATCATGCTTTTATTCCTGACATCAATCAAGACAAAGAGAATCCTTTTCACAAGACATTAAAAATCAAACCTTTGTACCAGAAGATAGGTAAAACAGCATTCCCCTTAAAGACAGCCACACAGAGCAATCAGCTAATTGGCACTCCTTGAAAGAGGCCAAGTATTTTTATTTACTGAGTGTACAACCCCGATCGTTGGCCTGCCAACGGATCCTGGCAGGTAAGCTATGAATCAAAACTTTCCATCGGCATTTCCCCCACACCACTCCACCCTCTCTCCCACGGTAGGCAGAGGAAGCTGACAGCCACGAAAACTTCAACGGGGATATAACCAATCCTGGCTTAATTAGTCCATTCTGGGTGCAAGACTTCAGATTCCCGACTACCACGAGCACAAAACGCCCTTGCAAGCTGTAGAAATTGTCAAATCTGCCAATCCAGGTTTCCCCTGGCTGACCACAGTCATGGGGAGCCCCCTAACAGTTTTCAAGATATTCTTCTGTCGCAGTTACCCTAGACCCACAGATAAGGAGCCCTGATATCTACCGCAAACATATAGAAGACATGAAAATAATATTCTTTGCAAACACCAGTGTACCATAGACGTTTGACCAAAGGGTTAACTGAATCCACACAATCCTTAGTTAAAAATAAGGGGGGTGGGCTGTGGAGAGGCAGTCAGGAAAGTAGCCATCTTCTGCTTGCTTACCAATGAGAGTCTCTGATGACCGCATGTCAAAAGTTGAGGCTGCTTCCAGAACCCTGCTGCTCCAGGAGCAAGGAGTCAAGAGATGTTCCTGTTTTTAAGAGTTCATTATCTGCACACTATCCAAGCCAGTGAAGTCCCCCACCCACCAGCCCGCAAGGGGTCCAAAAATGCCACCTCCCCACACGTCTCTGGAGCCTGAGAGAGCCAAAGGTCTAGGCGATCCCAGGCCCCGGACTATTGCTAAGGATAGGGGGCTGGGAGGAGGGGGGCAGGGGGAAAGTCACTTAATTTCCAGCAGGGTATCCCTTTGGAATTCAAGGCCAAGGTGTCCGGTGACTTTTGACTTTTGCCTCTGGTACGTAACAAACCATCTGCCAAAAATATGTAAGTCCAGCCCCTCAAAAGAGGAGGTACAACTCGAGGGGCATTGCAGCAGGAAAGATGTTTTTCACTTTTCAGACATGACTGTAATCGCTTCCGGTTTATTTTTTTGTTTATTTTTAAACAGTTTCTGAACAACAGGTGCTGTTCACTTCACAAGGAGAAATGTTAAGAGAGGAGGAAACTGGCGTCCACAGGGCCCTGAAGAACCCTACCCACCACCACCACTTCCATCAGCCGGTTTCCAAGAGCCAGGCAGCAAGCACGCCCCTACCATCAGTCTGGGTGGCAGGTTCCTTTCGTTTACACATCCAAATGAACAGTTAAGAGAAATCAATGCATCTAATTGCCAGACTATTAAATCCTACATCAGGGGAAGAATTCCACAGCCACCAGCTTAAGAGTTGGCTACCGATACAGCAATTATTGCAACTTTCTATTAGATTGAACCGATCCCCCTTTGGTCTCCAGCTAGCAACACCGTGCTCAAAGATGCTGCACTCAAAAAAAAAAAAAGACGCTGCACTCCTACTTCCCCTCTCTGGTTTCTCCCTACCCTTCCTCCTCTGCTGACACACTGTAGCATGCCACCATAGTGCCAGGGTTGGCCTGGTCAACTGAGTGACTGTAGGACTGTAAAGTCACCAGCATTTTGCACCTTTCGTTATGAATGCACGCTGAGCACCTATGGTTAGACGTTTAGCAGGGTCCTCCTGCCAGAAGCACACATTTACCTTATTCTATCGTTTATTAAGTTTTTGCAAGGAAACAGGTGTAAGAATCTAAACAGCAATGGCTAGCCATAAAAAAATACTTTCTAGAGTAAGATAAGCTCTTCCACACACTGGAAGTCCATGACTTAATGGAGGAGGGGGCGATGAAAAATTAGAATTAAATGTCACTGCCCAATCCACACGGAAAGCTAAAGAACCTAGAAACGATGTGTTTTGCCCTTCCTACAAGATCATGTACATTTAGCCAAACAAATCTCGACAATTTACACTTGTATGTGGTCTCAGCTGAATCAAGAAACCTGTAACCTCAGAACGCCTCTATTTATTACATCTCAATTATTTCCATGGAAACACAAGCTGTGGCGAACTACACTGTTCCCAAATCCCTAGACCACCAAATTTCTAAGATGGACTTTTTGAGGAGCTCCGGGCTGCAAGGAGAGGAAGACAGAGAAGGGGAGGGGGGCGGGAATGGGGATGTTGGCGTTGGGGGGGTAGGAAATGCGTGGACACAGCCTGAGTGCTAATTAATATTAAGAATGGTAATTAACAGGCAGTTGCTAGATGGAGAAAATCAACAGTATGAAAATCAATCAAAAGTTTTAAGCTGAGTCTGGGAAAAAAGATGTATTAATTTT
>PITA01010311.1:0-32756 GCA_004023965.1 Spilogale gracilis
ATGGACTGGACTGGAAGAGATTATGCTGAGTGAAATAAGCCAAGAAGAGAAAGTCAAGTATCGCATGGTCTCACTTACTTGCGGTGCATGAGGGGCAAACTGGAGGACAGTGGCAGAAGGAAAGCAAATGGGAACTAGGGTAATCTAGGGAGGGAAACGAAACAACAGAGATTTTGAGTACAGAAACAAACTGAGGGACCTGGAGGGAGGGGGGTGGAGGGATGGGAGAGCCTGGTGGTGGGTACTGGGGACACCTAAAGCGGGGAGCACTGGGTGTGGGGAATGGGGAATGAATCTTGAAACACTGGAAAAAAAATTTAGTAACAATAAAAAAAAAAAAAAAAAACTTAAATCAGTGAGAGGAAATTACTTCAAATAGCCAAGAGACAAACATATCAAGAACTTCACGTTTCTCCCTTTTATGCTCCAACATCACTGATTATTAGGGAAATACAAATCAAAACTATGAGATATTTCCTCACATCTGTCCGAATGGCTAAAATCAACAACACAGGA
The DNA here is from genome assembly GCA_004023965.1 of Spilogale gracilis. Classification (NCBI taxonomy): domain Eukaryota; kingdom Metazoa; phylum Chordata; class Mammalia; order Carnivora; family Mephitidae; genus Spilogale; species Spilogale gracilis. Next base: position 517 of record PITA01010311.1, read on the forward strand.
AACAAGTATTAGCGAAGATGCAGAGAAAGGGGAACCCTCTTGCACTGGTGGTGGGAATGAAAACTGGTGCAGCCACTCTGGAAAACAGTATGGAGAGTCCTTGGTCAAAAAGTTAAAACATAGAACTACCCTATGCTCCAGCAACTGTACTACTTGGTATTTACCCGAAGAATCCAAAAAATACAGATTTGAAGGGACACATGCTATAAACCCCAATGTTTAGAGCAGCATTATCTACTATAGTCAAATTATGGAAAGCCCAAATGTCCATCAACTGATGAATGGATAAAGAAGAGGTGGTATGCATGTGCACACACGCACACAGTGGAATATTGCTCAGCCATCAAAAAGAATAAAATCCTATCATTTGCAATGATGTAGATACAGCTAGAGATTATAATGCTAAGCAAAATAAGTCAGAGAAGGGCAAATGCCATATGATTTTACTTGTATGTGGAATTTAAGAGACAAAACAAATGAGCAAACAAACAAACAGAAATAGAGAGGCAAACCAAGAAACAGACTCTTAACTACAGAGAATGCAGTGATGGTTACCAGAGGGGAGATGGGTGGGAGAATAAGTTGCATCAGTAATGGGGATTAAGGAGGATACTTGTTGTGGTGAGCACTGGGTGCAGTATGGAACTGTGGAATCACTGTATTGTACATCTGAAACTATTATTACACTGCATGTTAACTGGAATGAAAATAAAAATTTTTAAAAATGTTTCTCCTTTTGATTATTAATATCATTCCTGGGACTTAATCTCAAGAAAATAAGAAAAACAGGCACAAAACCATTTATAGCAGTACTGCTAGTATAACACAAACCTCTAAATCAGTGCTACCTAAGAGTGATTGCTAATGCTTCAACCAAGTCTCTAAGCACACAGTTCAGTCCAACTGACATATTCATAACGAGATGTTCTCAATGAAGGAAGCGCAGCACTGACTTACATGCTGATGCAAGCTCTTTATCTGGTTGTGTAACAGTACTCTGAGTAACACTGCTCTAAAGAACTGAAGTGTCCAAAATAAGGACATGATTCTAACCTATAATGCAACCCAATGAAATACTGTATAAGCATAAAGTAGATTAATGAAAGCTAACAATAACTCAACTCTTAGTATGTGCTAGGCACTGTACAAGATGCTTTACATACATTATTTCCTTTATCCTGGTAACCTTAGGTTCTACCATCTCCTTTTTGCAGATTAGGAAACAAAGCTCAGAGAAATTAGAGGATGACCAAGGGCTACCAGAAGGTTGGAAGTGAAATCAGGACTCAAACTCAAGCGCATGACTCCAAATCTTGGTCACTACATTGCCCCAACAAAACTGAATATAAGCTATTATTATACTGTGTGTGTGTGTGTGTGTGTGCGCAAGTGATTCAAATAATAAATCCAAGATTATAAGTAAATTGACATTTAAGAAATCTGACAATGTCTCAAATAAATACCTTATAAAACAATATAATTTTCATTCAATTTTATACAGGTTATTGTCTGAGATATTCCCCTAGCAAGAGTGGTTCTCAAACTTGAATATGCATTTGAATCCTCTGGAGGGCTTGTGAAAACAGATTTTTGGGTCCCACTCGCAGAGTTTCTGATTCAATAGCTCTGGGGTGGGTCCTGAAAACTTGCAGTTCTAACAGGTTCCCAAGGGATGCTGATGCTGCTGGCCCAGGGACTACATTTTGGGAACCAGTGCTTTTAAAAAATAAGCATCATCCTAAATCTAAATACAACTGCACAATCAATTAAAAAATAAACTTGATACATTTCTCTGGATTTTATTTAATGTGCTAAAGAGCTTGACAAAACATAGGCTGACAGAATTTATATCATACTTCATTATTCGAAGAGTACAACAGTTTTTTTAGACCAACTCTCTCTTTCTCTCAGTCAAGTGCTACAAACCTTCTGAGGAGGTCAAAAGTTATACTTTAAGTATCTACTGATAACATCAGCTTTCTGAGTATCTCCAGCCAAAACTGACTGATTTATTCTTAATTGCTGAACTGCTACAAGAGTCTCAGCAATTACTCTTGCTAAGCCAACTAAGAAATCAGAATGAAGAACAGTCATAAAGTACTAAGAAAAAAACATTCATACAGGAGTCAGTATCACAGGTAGGTAATATCTGTATCTCAGCTGATAATTAATTTCCAAAAGTAAGATTCAGGAAATATTATTTCAGCCTTTCTACAATAATGTGACCCCAATCAAGTAATCTATCATCATTTTTGCATGTGGACTATGCCATGAAACATACCTATGTTTCTGACCATGATCCCTTTCAGTTCATCCACTTGGGCTTGAGTCTCCACCACTTTGTCTACGCCCTTATTCTCAGAGTGATGCTTCTATAAGAAAACAAGATTTAACTTACCCAGACATTATTTACAATAAGAAAATGAAAAGAAGATGAATGACAGTGAGGAATGCTATTAAATTATGCTTGTATTGATACAAAAGTTACATGCCATTTCACTTAAAAATTGTTATCAGGCCTAGGGAAAAATATAGGCAGCATAAGAAAACGTTACCATGTAAGTGTTACAGTATAAAAATATCACCTTATTTTAAATAAAAGTAAGTATATTATAACATATCTATCTATCTATCTATCTATCTATCTATCTATCTATGTATATATACATACCTGAGACTCTTGGGGCAGAAGTACGGGGTTATATAATCTGTGCTCAGACAAGAAAGGAGATAAGACCATATTTGGGGCAGGGAGAACAGGACAGGGAAAAAGCACACTAAATTGTTCCCCACTTCTTGGGTATGATGAGGAGAGACTGGCCCACCTTCTGAGCATCTATTCTTCTATCTGTTGGGATCAGAGTAGGCATCCTATTTTCACTGGGTTCTAACAGGATCTAGAAATCTAGGACACTGATAATAGTATATATTTTGAAATTATTATTCATAGCTATCCATGAAGTCCCTCATATACAATATTCCAGTCACTTCACCGTGCTAAATGCTTCAAAGAGAAAACATTATTTAATCTACCAAAGAACTCCATGATGAAAATGCTCTTATTATCTCCATCTGTAGATGACAATCCTGACACAGATTTGTTTAGAGGGTCACACACAGATACGGAGCCAATGACAACCTGGTTAAGCTTTGACTATATATTGGTATATTTTGGGTTGGTGATGTTTTGTTTTGTTTTGGCTTTTTAAAGAAGATTTCATTTATTTATTTGAGAGAGAGAGAGAGAGAGAGAGCGCGCACATGAACAAAAGGGAGGAGGAGAGGGAAAAGCAGACCCCTACTGAGCAGACAGCCCAATGTGGGGCTCAATTCCATGACTCTAGGAGCATGACCTGAGCTAAAGGCAGATGCTTAAATGACTGAGCCACCTAGGCGCCCCATGGTTGGTCATGTTTTACAGTTTCACATATATGAATGTTTTCTAATGGGAAGTATGAAACAAACGAACTGACTGAAGATTTGTAACTATTTAAAGTAACTTCATCTCCAGAATAATGCATATTTAAAAGTGTAACACTCAGGGTGCCTGGGTGGCTCAGTTGCTTAAGTAACTGCCTTCAGCTCAGGTCATGATCCTGGAGTACCAAGATCAAGTTCCACATCGAATTGAGTTCCCTGCTCAGCAGGGAGTCTGCTTCTCCCTCTGACCCTCTCGCCTCTCATGCTCTCTCCCTCTCATTCTGTCAAATGAATAAATAAAATCTTTTAAAAAAAGAAGTGTAACACTCAAGAAGTATTAAAAAGAACATCTGAAGAAGTGAAAAGTAAAGCATTTAATTACAATAATTTTTTTTTCTCATTCACAATACAATCACAGATAGGACATATGCCTTTGCACTCAAATAGTTTCATGGCTTGAAAGGGAAGCATTTTTAAAGGTCTCAACATCATTAGCCATCAGGGAAATGCAAACTAAAACCACAATGAGATATCACTACACACCCACTAGGATAACTAAAATTAAAAAGATAGACCATAACAAGCATTGGCAAGAATGTAGAAACACTAGAACTGCTGGTGGGAATATAAATGATACAACCAATTTGGAAAAAAGTTTGACAATTTATTACAAACTGGGGTACATGCATATAACACTACTCAGCAAAAAAAGGGAACTGCTGATTTACGCAACATGAATGTCAAAAGTTTTACACAGAGTGTGCAGGACACAAAAGAGTATGTAATGCATACTTCCATTTATAGGAAATTCTAGAAAAGATAAAACTAATTCATAGTGACAGAAAAGAGAGAGCAGAGGTTGCCTGGTGCAGAGTGTTGGGGAGGCAAGTGACTGCAAAGGGACATCAGGAATTTTTAGGGTCATGGAGATGTATTTTGAAAAGTGGTATTTCACAGGTGTATACATATGCAAAACTTCACTGAGCTGATAGTTTGGTATTCATACAGATGAGCAGACTTTCAAATGACTAAGTTAAGCTGTTCAAAAATTACAGCTGTCTTGGGGTGCCGGGGTGGCTCAGTCATCAGGCATCTGACTCATGATTTCCAGCTCAGGTCTTGAACTTAGGGTCGTGAGACTGAGCCCTGCACTGGGCTCCATGCTGAGTGTGGAGCCTGCTTGAGAGTCTCTCTCTGCCCTTCCCCCACTCCCCTCTTCCTTCCCCTGCCACATGCACTCTCTCTCTCACTCAAAAAAAAAAAAACTATAGTTGCCTCATGGGAGGGTAGAAGGTTAACATTCCAGTTAAGAGGCCATTTGGCATACTGAATGGATTTATGCATTAGATGGGTAGCTCAAGTAGATTATCTCTAATGTCTCCCCATTCCTAGATACTTTGAACACTACATAGACAGCATCACTGATCATTTAAAATTTTTCTCTCTGGGAAGTTTTATTATGTTGCCATTTAATAGCACAATCAGAAAAATATATTTTCAGGTCAGGGTCCCCTCTATTCAAAGTGCCTGAAGGTAATAAAGAAGACATGAGGGCGCCTGGGTGGCTCAATGGGTTAAAGCCTCCGCCTTCGGCTCAGGTCATGATCTCAGGGTGCTCTGCTCGGCAGGGAGCCTGCTTCCTCCTCTCTCTCTCTGCCTGCCTCTCTGTCTGCCTATTTGTGATCTCTCTCTCTGTCAAATAAATAAATAAAATCTTTAAAAAACAGACGATATGAATCAAAATACTATATCCTGAAAAAGGCCTTACCAACTGTGCAGCCAAGACACTTGAGAACTCGCTATTCATGGCATATGGGAGTGCTGTCTGTGCTCTTGAACCATACGTAGTCTGGAACCTCTTCTTTATCTCATTCAGAAAATTAAATGCCCGAGAACGTTCAAAATCCTAAAAGGAGACCAACACAGAGTTCACATTAGAAAGTAAACAAAGATGTTATGGATGATTAACAACAACCATAAGAACAGCTAACATTTACTGAGCAATGATTCCATGATGAAAAACCTGCACTGACCTCATTTTACAGTAAGAAAACAAAGGCTCTTAAAAGGTAACTTGCCAAAGGTCAAACAACTAATAAAAGAAAGAACTCAGAATCCAATCCAAATATATTTATTTGACTACTGCCAACTAAAGATAACAGTATCTAGATTAGTTTCTTGAGAGTAAGAGTTGGGTTTTACTTCCTCCATATCTTTCACAGGATCTTTTAGAAGGCCCAGCATAAGAAGATGTTTAATAACAGTCTTTCACACACAAAGATAACACTACTGATACCTACTTTAAATTGAGGGTTTTTTTTTTTAAATAATGATGGTATACTTGAAAAGATCAAGTGAAGTACTCTTGTCTGGTCCCAGTCAAGAAATAGAAAAGTCAACTCTGATGAACCCAAATTTAGTGATATTTCTTATCTATTCCAAGCCTTTTCACATCAGTCATTTCAGATACAGCTGGATTTTTGAAATAATTTTAGAAAACACTGTGACACTAGGGATAAAAAGCATTGTGATGATCACTATGGTTAACACTCATCTCCATTTCACCCAAGATGATTAGTCTAACCTAAAGGTTCTTACACTGGGGTTAGTGGTCCAAATTCAAGGGGTCCATGTACTTGGACAGAAAATAAATCACATTGATTCACTTAAGCTTCAAGTCAAGTATGTAGGTTAACAAACCAGAATAGTACCACAGTACCCCTGACTGCCACCAATAGAAATATTTTTCCACATACCACCAGTTATACATATCTCAAAATATCATTTATACTCATCACTTCAAAATTATTAGTTATTAGACCTATGACTAGATCTCATTACTTACTGTAATGCATAAAAAGCATATATATTATTATATCAATTTTCAAAATACTCTGAATACTGTATTTCAATATAATTGGTTTTGTTTATAATCATGTATTTCATACATTTAAAAACATCCTGGGAGGGGCCCAGGAGTGTCAAAGGGGTCAGTGACACACTGACCTATGGCAATCATGCCAATTCCACGCCTCTTGTCATTGATCAATTTAGAAATAAGTATGTAACCTAGTCCTAGCCAATAAGACATGAAAAGAAGTTCACTTTGAAAGAGGGGGAGAGGAGACAGTGCTTCTGAGAACTTTCTTCATTCTTACAATAAGAGATTTGAAAAGACACAGTTCCTCTTCTCTGGACACAAATAAAAAAGCATGTGGCTTAGGGGAATCTACTAAGAAGCTGACACTAAGACTAGCAGAGGAGAGAAATGATCGTGATAGACTGGTTAAGTTACAGAGTATTTTGGTCTAGAACTTACAAATATTCAGACTAGATTGGGCGCGTTCAGGGTGGTATGGCCATAGACTAGAACTTACAAATATTCAAAAAAACAATCTACTGATGTGAACTACAGGTTTACAAAGCTGATCATGACATACTGCGATTTTGTTTTCCAAAGGTCCATGTACATTAAAAAATTCACTATTCACATGAGCACTAGGTATTATCCACAACTAATTAATCATTGAACATTCTATCAAAACCTAATGATGTTATACGTTGGATAATTCAATTTAAATTTAAGAATTCAGTATTGAATAGGGGCGCCTGGGTGGCTCAGTTGGTTAAGTGACTGCCTTCCGCTCAGGTCATGATCCTGGAGACCCGGGATCTAGCCCCACATCGGGCTCCCTGCTCGGCGGCAGGCCTGCTTCTCCCTCTCTCACTCCTCCTACTTGTTTTCCCTCTCTGGCTGTGTTTCTCTCTGTCAAATAAATAAAATCTTTAAAAAAAATTCAGTATTGAATAAAATAACCTATTTAATTTTTCAGATAAATAAATTTTGAGAGGATTTGATATCAAAGGGTTATGGTTATGAAGACCAACTCTTACTACATAATAGGAGAAATATAGAAGTTCCAAGAGGTTAAGCTGAAACTCTCAGTACTGAAACTGAGCTGATTTGCATATACCCAGACATCAACTCTTCTTGTCATTTGCTGCTCCATATGATAAATGCAAAGTCCAGAAAAACTTTCCAGCTATGGACAGTTATAATCATATCACCTTTACCTACTAAAGATACAGATGACTAAGAACTGACTTTATTAACAGTACATATAGCTAAAAAGCAACATGTCTTCAAGTTACTTACATCATCAGTGATACAAAGATATACAATCCTGTCTTGGCAGATGTAATGAAACAAATAACTGTAGGATAAAAGATATAAAACTTACTGTGGTTATGAGCAATATTTCTTTCACTTTCATCTTCTATCTGTGTATAAGCAAATTTAGTACCACTAATACGACCGTATCACTTATAAACACTATTCTCCCTCTCCCCCTCCCCTATATACCTGTTTCTCTCAAGTCAAACTGGTAAGAATAAATAAGACATTAAAAGAAAGTCTCTACCCTAACTATGTAGCATAATGGTATGCACATTACCCATTAAAATGGTAGCTGCAAAAGCATAATTGGACTCCTAAGGCCTCGGCAAAAGATGACATCTTAGGAGGGACATGTAATTAAGATTAACCTCCAATGAGCCATATGTCTTCCTTGCCTTCTTTTAAGAGCTCAGAGCAATCACTTCTTCTACCAAATACTCAACACTAGCATTTGTTTGGCATCTACTTTGAGCCAGTTACTGGGTGCTGAGGATACAAATAAGCAAAACCATCGGTCCCTGTCTTCACAAAGATCACACTGCAGGGAATTACCAAGCAGCACGGTAAAACAGGACGAGCAGTCAAAGGCAGTATGGTGTTCTGGCAACATAAAGGAGACATCTAAGAGTTGAGCAAAGGGTAATGGGAAAGACATCTTGGAGCAAGTGATGTCTGAGTCAAGGCCTGAAGAATAAGTAAGAGATGGCAAGGTAAAGAGCACAAAGTGTGCTCCAGAGAGTAAAACCAACAAGCATAAAGGGCCCGAGATTTAAAAAAAAAAAAAGGCAAAAAAAGCACAATAATGGGTTTAGTACAGCCAAATGAGTTCACATGACTAGAGTATGAAATAGAAGGAAAAAACAAAAAGCCTGCACAGATGAGGCTGGAGAAAAAAGCAAACACCAGGTTATGTAAGATTTTAAAACCTCCCTATGCACTATCCTAAGAATAATGAACAAGCATCAGAGGATTTTAGTCCAGAGAGTGTGATAAGATTTGTCATGCAAAAGGATGTTTTGGCTAGAGCACGGAAAATTGACTGAAGGAAGGGCCACACAAGAGACTACTGTAGTACAGCAGGTAAGCAAATGAAGAGGGAAATAAACTCAAGTACTATAGGCAATGAAAAAGAACAGGCAGAAGAAATATAACAGAACTTGATAACTGGCTACTGGAAATTAAACAGAGGTAGATAACTCAATTTTGCCTCCCAGATTTCTACCTTGGGCAAGTGGATAGATAGGAGTACCTGTTTAATTATAGTTTTAATGTCCATATAAAGGCTTGATATGAATTACAAGGAGGTATGGGAACCCAGGCAAAATGTCTTCCTCCACTACTCTAAAACTGTTCACATCTACCTCATCAATAACTTCCACATCACCATATCCAGTGGCTCTCTCTGAAACATGATACTATTGACCACTTCCTTCTACCGAAGTGTTTTCGCTCCACTAGATTTCCCAACACCAGGCTTGCCTGGTTCATGTGGCAATCTCTTTCCCTCCCTACTGATGTTTTCCAACATCCTCAGCTCCCTGCTCTTCTCACACACAGTCCCTGGATGGTGGCATCCATTGTCATGTCCTGTTGTTGTTATCAGCTACCACAATTATGATGATGATTCCCAGATATGGATCTGGCCTATTTCCTGAGCTCCAGGCCTACATATACTACTGTTTACAAGACACATTCAACCGGACATACAATAGACAACTTAAACACGGTGTCCAAAATGGAAGTTATCATTTTCTCCAGAAAATTTGTACCCTAAGGAGTAACTTCGTGCAAAGACCACAAAAGATCACGAGGGATGGTCCCTGCCACAAAGGAGCCTACAGTCAGGTGGCAGAGACAAAAGGTAAAGACTGCAGTTATAATACAATGCGTTAAGTGCCACAGTATGAATAAACAAAAGATGCTATGGAGACAAGCAAAAAGGGGGCACCTGGCCTGGTCTTGGACTTCAGGGTTTCTATAAAAATGAAATATCTAAGTTCAGAAAGGCAAAGTCAGATTTTTAAATAAATAAACATATTCAAGTAAAAGGTAATAGCTACTGCAAAGGACAGGAAAAGATAAAGAACCCAGCATTGAAATGCAAATAGCTAAGTACAGCTGGAGAACAAAACTGAAGGCTAAACTAGTGAGATATGAGGCCAGAGAAGGAAGCAGGAGCAGATATTGAAGAGTCTTCAAGAAACTTTACCCTGAGTGCACAGAGTAACCCTTTCAGAAGGATTAAATAATAATGAAAAAAAGTATCTCATCTGGGACCTGTAAAACGAGCAGTTTACTAGGGGGCTGGAAGAGGAGAGACAGTCCAAAAGCATGAAAAAAATTATGTAACAAAGCTTGAGATAACACAGCTAGGTCAGAGAACGGCAAGGACTCCTATACAGATAAGGTAAGGATAGAAAGGTCAGGAATGGACAAAAGACTTTGGGCTTTACTCTAAATGCAATGAGTTTTAAGCAAGAAAGTGTAATAATGGGAATGTGAAATACAGATTTAAGAAGGGAGCAACTAGAAGCTGAAAAACAAGTTAGGAGGAGGCTTTTAAAAATGAAAACCAATAAAGGTCTAAACCAAACACTGACCAGTGGGGATAGAGGAAAGAGAATGGATTGAAAAATCTCTTGTAGGAGAATGGCAAGGATTTGGTGAGGAAGTCAAATATGATTCTTCAGTGTTGGGCTTGGCCAACGGACTGGCTGGTGATGTTAAAGAAAGAAATATCAAGAGGAAGATCAGATTTCGGGGAGAAATGGTTATCATACAGTAAAATGGGCTTTTTTCTTTCAATGTACAATAATAAGATATTTTTAATCAAGATGATGAAATAAAGGAAAGAAACCAAGGCAGGTTAAAAGGAGAAACTGAATGATGGAGCCTCACTCCAGAGGATACTGGGCAGCACTGGCTCAGGATGTAGGTAAAGAGGTACAACAGATAGACAATGTTGCCATCTTGTAGTATAACCACATTTTTATTGGAATACATATCCTAGCTTCCCTTGTAGCTAGATAAATTTCTGGCTGATAAAATGTGAGTGGAAGTTATATCCCCAATTCCCAGTCTGCTTCTGAAAGGACTGAATGTGCTTTCCCTGGGCATTTTCCTGGGAACTGACTAGGAACACAGAGACCATAAGCCTGTAAGTTTTTGAAAATGCCATAAAGCCAAATGCACAAGAAGCTGAGATCATTTGACCCCTATGACAACATCTGGACTGCTAAACTATACCAGCAGGCAGCAGACTACAAAACCTGTACAATTCCAAGAGATGACACCCTTTAACACCCATTTTGGATGTGGCCACATGATAATGGACAAGGAAGAGCCTCCAGGAGAACAAAACCAGGATTCAGGAAGAAAACACAAGGGAGTTCCTCCAATGAACCAGAACCAGTAATCACTCCAGGATAAGAACAGAAGTATTTGAAATTGCTGTGAAATAGTTACTGGAACACTGCTAGGAAGCAGTGATTTCTATGTGTTTTTCATTCTTCCACTTTCTAAATGAGAGTTTGTAACTTCAAGTCAGTTATGTTTTTCTACTTCTACTAATGCCTACTGGGTTGGGCAAGGGGAGCAGGAAGAACATATGTCGTCTCTTTTGGTTTATGGTAAGTCACAGGAGCCACCGCTGGGCGTCATGGGGAAGACTGTGTCACCCAGACTCTCTGAATTGCGGACAGTGACCAGGTAAGTTTCTGGAGCCATCTCCTGCAGAGAGGATATGTGCTCTCTGTTTGGGAAGAAGAGTATACCCAGATATTTGAGTGGCCAAAAGAGTAGAATGGAAGACTGCAAGTTGCCTCCTAATAATACTGTAACTTCTAGAGTAATAGAATTCTAGCTGAACATACAGCTGCACAGCTGTGACAAATTTTAGCCTCCCTTCCAGCTAGGTTAGCTACAGAACTATGTAGAGAAAAATAAAACGTAAGCCAAAACTTCTGAACAATAAAATGTCACCCTCCTTCTGGCTTTGCCTTTAAAAATACTGGGCACATTGGGGCACCTGGGTGGCTCAGTCATTAAGCGTCTGCCTTCGGCTCAGGTCATGATCCCAGAGTCCCGGGATCAAGCCCCGCATCGGGCTCCCTGCTCAGTGGGAAGCCTGCTTCTCCCTCTCTCACTCCCCCTGCTTGTGTTCCCTCTCTAGCTGTGTTTCTCTCTGTCAAATAAATAAAATAAATAAAAATCTAAAACTACTGGGCAAAGGATGTTAACAAGAACTAAAGGAGCTGCCTTGGCCAGAGCTAATTGAAGACACTACCTGAAAATGACAGCGCCACCCCACTAGCCTGGAAGTACTCCTCTCTGGGCTATCTCATTTCAGTAACACTGTATTTTGGGTATCTCTCTTAACTGTAATTTAGGCTAGACTAGAACCTAAATTATACAAGGAGCTAGCTCTGGAAAGTGGCAAGAACCTCCTTCTGAGATAGGAACTAAGGAAATTAGGATAGGTTAAATAACCAAAGTTTTTTAAGTACTGATGGCGAAGGCTGAGGCACTTTTTATCTGATTACCAAGATTTCCCACCTATGCCCTCCCAATCCATTCTCCAGCCAGCCACCAGAGTGATCTTTCTAAAGCAAAACCTGACCATGTCACACCCCAGCTGAAAACCTTCAGTGCCTGCCCACAGGGTAAAGTCAGTCTATTAATATGGCCTATGAGACCCTATATGATTGCTCTTTTACCTATCTCTCCAGCTTTATTTTCACAATGCTGGGTACCAGTCAGAGAATACCACCTGCAGTTTCCTAAACATGTGCTATGATCCCATAACTCCATACTTCTCTACCAGCTGTTGCTTCTAGCTAGAATGCCATCCTCCTATCCACTACTTTCCACCATCTACTACAATTATCTATGCATTTGACTGTCTCCTCCATTAAACTATAACCTCTATGAGGGCAAATACTGTGTAATTTCTTGTTGTATCCCCAGCACCAAGCACAGTGCCCAGCAATAGTCAAGTGAAGTGCTCAGTAAATATTTACTGAAAGAATTAATAAAGGAATATTATGTCTTCTATCTGTATCATGTCGCACATATCTTAGAGCTCTATAGCAAAATCACTTTTTACAAGAAACATTACCATATCTTTCTTTAAAACATTACTATCACTTTGATGATAAAAATAATCTCAATTCAAATTTATAATGAACAGAACCAGATCATTTTCTAAGCTGGTAAAGGTTACTGTTCTGTCAGCGTATTTAAATTCTCTACCAAGAACCTTGTTTTCTAGTTTTCTATCATTCTGATTATAACACAGTTTACTTCTTTCACCCTCTACCCATGCACAGCAGAACTCACTTGCCATGTGAGTATGTTAGTTTGTTATTTTCAGAAGGTATCTTAGCGAGAATCTGCTCTGTCACCTCCAGGAAGTTTCCTCCACACCAAGCATGTTTGGCAAGGATAGTCGTTCCCCGGGCAACAACTGCAAAAAGAATGGCCATGGCTTCAATCTATCAAAAGGAAAAAAGACACACAAAACTTAGAATATTTCTTTGACAAGATCTTTCGAAAGAAAACTATCATTTACCAACATCTACCTCTACAGTACTTTTTCCAATATTCATTTATAAGTAAATTTTAACTGAAGTATATCTCACACACAATGTCACATTAGTTTCAGGTATACAACACAGTGATCTGAATTTATGCTATGCTTACCACAGGTGTAGCTGCCATCTGTCACCAAGCAAAACTATTAAAACACATTGACTATATTCCCTATGGTGGACCTTTTATTCCCATGACTTATTCATTCCATAAATGGATGCCTATATCTCCCACTCCCCTTCACCCCTTTTTGCCCATTCCCCTTCCCCCTGACAACCATTAGTTTGTTCTCTGTATTAGTAGGTCTGATTCTGCTTTTGGGGTTTTTTTTTACACATTTGTTTTTTTAGATTCCACATATAAGTGAAATCATACAGTATTTGTCTCTTATTTCACTTACTATAATATCTTCTCTAAGTCCATCCATGTTGCAAATGGCAAGGACTCATGCTTTCTTGTGGCTGAGTAATAATATTCCATTGTGTGTATCTCTCTCTCTTGCTATATATATATATATATATATATATATATATATATATGAATAAAGAAAATGGATATGGATATATGGGTAAAGAAGGTGTGGTGCATGTATATATGATGTGTATCTTCTTTATCTATTCATCTATTAATGGACGTTTGGCAAGCATTGCCTCTATATCTTAGTTATTGTAAATAATGCTGCAATAAACATAGGGGTACATACATCCTTTCAAATTAGTGTGAGGCAGTAGTATCTCACTGTAGTTTTCATTTGCATTTCCCTGGTAGTTAATTAATGATGGTGAGCCTCCTTTCATGTCTGTTGGCCATCTGTATGCTCTCTTTGGAAAAATGTCTATTCAGGTCCTGTGCCCACTTTTTAATTGGATTCTTATCTGCAGGGTTTGGGTATTGAGTTGTATAAGTTCTTTACATCTTTTAGATTCTAGTTGCTTATGAACATATTGTCTGCAAATATCTTTCCCAATTCATAGGTTGCCTTTTAGTATTGTTGGTGGTTTCCTTTGCTGTGCAAAAGCTTCCGATTTTGATGTATTCACAATATTTTTGGTTTTGTTTCCCTTGCCTCAGGATACATAGCTAGAAAAACGTTGCTAAGGCCTATGTCAAGGAAATTACTGCCTATTTTCTTCCAGTTTTACAGTTTTGTTTTTCACATTTAGGTATTTAATCCATTTTGAGCTTGTGTATGGTGTAAGACAGTGGTCCAGTTTTCCCAGCATCACTTGTTGAAGAGACTATCCCCGTTGTATATTCTTGCCTCTTTTGTTGAAGACTAATGGACCATATAATTGTGGGTTTATGTCTGTGCTCTCTGTTCTGCTCCACTGATCTACGTGTCTATGTTTATGCCAGCACCATACTGTTTTGATTACTACAGTCTTCTAATGTAGCTTGAAATCTGGGATTGTGATCCTTCAGCTTTGTTCTTATTTCTCAGGATTGCTTTGGGTACTTAGGGTCTTTTGTGGTTCCATATAAAATGTTGGGATTATTTGTTCTAGTTCTGTGAAAAATGCTATTGGTATTTTGATAGGGATTATACTGAATCTGAAAACTGCTTTGGGTAGTACCGACATTTCAAAAATATTAATTCTTCCAGTCCATGAGAACAGAATATCTTTCCATTTGTTTGTATACCTGGAGACAGTACTGCCCAAGGTACTATCATATTAATGTAAGACACTTAATAACAGGCTAACAAAAAGGTCACAGTCTTGTACAAGCTTACAACCCTAAACAATACTGATATGTATATAGACAGACACACCAAATATGAACACATGTGTATATACAATATGTCACACACACATTGATAGATAAGGTGCATTTAAAAAATTATACAGCACAATTGGATATCACCATTTGAAAAGCAATTACTATAAATAGTAAAGGGACACAAGGAGGTGGTTCATCTTTTTTTAACTGAAGTATAATTAACATACATAGTTTCAGGTGTACAATATAATGATTCAACAATTCTATGCATTACTCAGTGCTCATCACCCCCCACCTCCCCTCTGGCAACCACCAGTTTGTTCCCTGTATTTAAGAGTCTGTTTTTGTTTGTTTCTTTTTTGTTTTGTTTCTTAATTCCACATATGCAATAATCCCATCCTGAAAATTTATCCTAATGGTTCAACAGAAGTTTGACTCTAGATTCAGAAAGATACATATTAACAATATTAATAGCCCATACTTATTAAGTACCTACTGTGTACCAGGCGCCACTTTAAGCACTTTACAACTATTAACTCACTCAATACTTACCTCAGTTGAATTTACAGTATTATGATACCCACACTAAAATGGGACAACTGCAGTAGAGATGACTTCACAGTTTGCCCCAAATTACAGAACTAATAAATAATAAGAGTTGGGATTCAAATCCAGGCAGTATGGTTCTAGAACCCATCATCTTATCCTTATAGTATATACTGTCTCCACTATAAAGGCATTATCTATAATAGAAAAAAACTGAAAAGAACCCAAACCCTCCACAAGAGGAATGGTTCTCTAAATTATGTTAAGAGCCTTCACAAACAAAACATTTCTAAAACAATACGGCATGAATTTAAGGTTATTTTTCTTGTGTTAATGAATTTGTACTATTTTTTCCACCTAACGGCCCCATTTCTTTTATCAAATGGAATAAGTTTATAAAGACAGATGTCCAAGTACCTTCCTACTCCTCTACTAACTCTTCAACTTAATGTTATTTGTTAACATGTTCAGTTTCATCCAACAGGCCAGTGGTTCTTAAACTGTATGTGAATGGGTTATCTTGGAAGAGTCAACGTCCCTGTTTAAAATTCAAATTCTTGGCATCATCACCTAAAATTCTGATTCAGTAGGCTTGAGGTAAGACCCTGGAATAACATATTTAAGACAAGCCCATCTAGATGCAGGTGATTCACTTAACATATTTTGTGAAAGACAGCAAAAGACCATAAAGTGCTTGAAGTCAGGGAATCCAGAGATTCCTTCTTGGAATCCCAGCACTGAAAGACCACACATAGAGCAGAAGTGCTCATCTGTGTCTTGAGCTGAATACCTCTCAGGGTCTCTTATTCACTCTCTAAATGAGGGTGTTCCTTGGGATTGTGTCTTTAGCCATCTTTCTGGATTTCTCTAGTAAGTTACAATTTCCAAATCATTTTCTCATACATCCTATCCCTCGATCTTTTTCAAAAACTTCAACTGACCCTGTAACATGCTCCAGGTACTGCTCCATTTCTTAAAATCATAATCTATACACTATTTCTGCTTCTCTACCTCTTAATTCTTCAACTTACAGGATTCTGCCCTCAACAGTCCATAAAACCCTGTTTGCAAAAATCACCAAAAGCTTCTTTGCTGCAAAATTCAGTGGACATTTCTCTATTCTCACTTACCTGACCTCTTAGGAATAGTCAACACCACTGACTAACCCTTCTTGAAATACTCCCACATGTCTGGCTGCTCCTTGTTTTCTTGCTGAGCCCTCCTCCTCTAGCTGACTTCCAAATGTTGACTTTCCATGGGTCTTGGTTCTATGTTCTCGCATCCCAAGAAGAGCTAATCTATATCTGTCATTTTAAACACGATCTATTTGAAGACATATTGAAATAAAAAAAAAAAACAGGGCACAACGAAAGTTAAGAGAAAACCAAAGACAAAAACCAAAGGCACAAGAAATATGTGAGGGAAAGGCAGATGAACAGGGACCCACAAGACTGAGGAGGACCAACTGAGAAAGTGAGAGGAAAGCCAGAAGAGTATGGTGGCCTAGAAGCCAAAGGGAAAGAAAGCGTCAAGAAGGAACAAATGTCAGCTCCTACCTGTGTTTACTGATGCACAGAAGGAAGACTATAAAGAGCCAGTGAAATTTTATAAAGAAGGAAGTCACTGGTTAGTCAAACAGAAATGCAGTAGAGCAGAACAATAACACAAGGAGAAACCGAGATGAGAAATTATATGGTCCCTGAGACAGATGATAAAGTAGCAGCTTCAGCGCCTTAGTAGCTTCAAGAAAACTGAATTTGGCAACAATACAAAAAAAAATCTAGTGTTTTACTGTAAGTTCATTATGAACTGGCGTCAAGTAGTTGCTTAAAATGCTTACATAATCCTAAATTACATTTAAAAATAGGGTGTCTTGGTCTTTTTTTTTATTGTTACTTAAATTTTTTTTTCCAGTGTTCCAAGATTCATTCCCCATTCCCCACACCCAGTGCGTGTCTTGGTCTTTTTAAGTACTATTACCATTATACTCTGTGCTGGTTAGAGCATATGTGGAATACTGAGTTCAACTCTAGGTACGTATTTCAAGAATAGATGGGAGGGTAACTTTATGGGTAAGAGACCTGGACATTCTATCATTTGAATGGCTAGAGAAACTATAAATATTTAACATTAAAAAGAGAAGACTTAGAGGGAAAGTGACAATAGCCTTCAAATCTACATCAAATACAGTCACCTAGAACAGGGAGTGCATTCTTTGGAATACAATTAGAAACAATGGATATAAGTTCCAGGGAAGCAGTGTTTTGTTGAAGAAAATCAGTCCCCAATTAAAAAATGTCTGTTAAACATCAGGTAAACAGCAACAGAAACTTTTTTCTCAGACGCCAATAACAAGAATTTCTTACTCTTTTCTAGACTGTTAAAAACCTCACCTATTATCAAGCCTCCTCTGCCCCCACTGTAACTCTCTTGCAATAGAATCTGTAATGTCTTTTTAAGTTTTTAAATTCTGCTTAACAGTGTAAAATTAGTTTCAGGTGTATGATTCAGTGATTCAACACTTCCATACAACAGCTGGTGCTCACAATGGTACTCCCACCCCATCACCTGCATCTGTAATGTCCTTTTTTTTATTTAACATCTAATGTATTATCTGTTTCAGGGGTACATGTCTGTGATTCATCAGTCTTACACAATTCACAGCACTCACCGCAGCACATAACCTCCCCAATGTCCATCCCCCAGCCACCCCATTTGTCCCACCCCCCTCCAATCCAGCTACCCTCAGCTTGTTTCCTGAGATTAAGAGTCTCTTATGGTTTGTCTTCCTCTCTGGTTTCATCCCATTCCGTTTTTTCCTCTCTTCCCCCACGATCTTCTGCCTTGTTTCTCAAATTCCACATATCACTGATATCATATAATTGTTTTTCTCTGACTCATTTTGCTTTGAAAATTGGGATAATAAAAAGAACTGTGAAAGAATACTACATTTAAAGTGAGAAAACCTGGCTCTGCTAATTACTAGCAGTATATTAATGTCTAATAAACCATAAAGTTCTATATAAAGTATGCAAGAAAAAAAAGAATGAAAAAGATAAGCCAGAGAAAAAGAGAAGGAAAAAAACCAATAACGAAATATAAAGGAAAGCCCTGTCTCAACACTGTTCCTCCATTCTCTTATTCATGCCCTGCTTGGTCCCAGAGCCGTTATCCCAGTTCTACTTCCTTCCTGCTAAGAATCCTGTATGAGTTTCCTGTGGCTGCCCTTACAAAGTATCAAAAGCCACAAAGGTTTAAAACAACAGAAATTTATTGTCTCCTACTTCTAGAGGCCAGAAGCCCAAAATCAAGAAGTTGGCAGGGCCAGGCTCCCCCAGAAATCCATAGAGGACAATCCTTTCTTATCACACCCTAGCTTCTGGTAGTCTGCTGACAATCCTTGGCATTTCTTGGCTTTCAGCTGCAGCACTTCACAGTCTCTGCCTCGGTAGTCACATGGCATTCTTCATGTGTGTCCATGTCTTCGCATAGGAGGCTCTGGGTCTTTTCTTATTCAGACACTCCACTATGACTCTCATTTTAACTTACATCTGCATTACACCTGCAAAGACCCTTATTTCCAAATACAGTCACATTCACAGGTACTATTTGTCAAGATTCAATACATCTTTTCTGAGGACACAAAACATCTTAGAAACCCACTGTTCCTCGCAAATCATTCTTACTCTTCCCTCTCTGTATATTCACATCACTCTTTCCCTCCTCTCATTAGAGGCCTGTCCTTTGAATAAGAGCAACCTCCAACAGCCTGGAGTTAGAAAAGCCTGTTTCTACTGCCTAGAAGATTCCAAGGAAAGGACATTTTTGTTTCAGGGCCAGCATTCAAGAAAAAAAAAAAGACATGCTATGGGGGAATCCAACTGAGAATTCTAGATGTAGCTTTTCACAGAGGAATTATTAAACTGTGGTGAAGATCTTTAAGTCCATTAAAGATTAAGATGTTACCAAGTGGCATAATAACTGAAATGCCCTGAACAGCATTATTTATAAAGAAAAAGGCATCAAGTTTCAAAAAAAATCTTAAAAAGGAATTTTGAAATATATCCACTTGTAATACAAAAACAAACTGCTTGGGGCACCTGGGTGGCACAGTTGGTTAAGCTTCCAAAATCTTGGTTTCAGCTCATGTTGTGGTGTTTCTGACTCCACACTCAGCACAGAGTCTGCTTAAGATTTCCTCTGACCTTCTCCCCTTCCACCCCCACACATTCTCTCTCTCAAATAAATCTTTAAAAAAACTGCTCCCCATTCCCCATGTACCTCTCTAGTAAAAAATACATAAAAATAAAAATAAAAATTGCAAATAGTACAGCGACAATGAAAACACTGCACCTCAGTGGAGGCATCTTCAAGTAGAGGGTGAAGATGGTTTTAGGGAACTGAGTAAAGAAAAAAGGCAAGTCAATTTTCTCACATCCGACTCTATGTGTTCTGAGGACTTTTTAGATTCTATTATTTTTATTTTGATAATATTAAAAAATGTCTGTTAATATTCCAGATCTACACATATACCTTATAAATGAGTGATGACACACAATTCCATGCTGCATTTACATTATAAAGGCCTAAGAGCCAAGACATTCTCTAAAATGACAGTGCCTAATTTTTAATGTCTCGGAAGCATGTCTGGCTGCACTTAGGCTGGCACATCGTAAAATCATAATGACAATCACGGCTCAAGCACTCCTGTGTTTCTGTTGTGTTTTTTAAGCAGTTATAAAGACAAAGTTTATCTTTTACAGTAACAATTTACAACTGAACGATCTGCATAATAAAGACTTTTTATTTGAAAAATTAAGACTTGACGTTCTGAAAGTGACAAGAGTGACAAAATAACAATTAACTGGGCTAAGGGGAAAATAACAATTAAGATGTGTCTGTACCAAATGGAAACCAAGTAAAATTTAATGTGTTGTATGAATAAAGGTTGTGTAACAGTTCAAACAGAAAAAAGGTGGAAGAATTAACTTCTCACATAGCACATGGTAAGTCAATACAAAATCAAAAGAATGCATTCTGTATCATTATATTATTGCAAAGGAATGTGTTATGGGTAATCCTTGCAACAATTCATTAGCAGAATGTTTCACACGAAATACACAATGGAAATTAGATTGTTTCCACCCTTACATACTATTAAATTGGCCCATTAAGTTAAACGGGAACAGGGCAGAACAGGGCATGGAAAGTGCTCAGGAAAGAGATGGGAACACATTTTATAGAAGAGCTATGGAACAAGAGAAGGCATAGAAGTGAGAACAAACTAGGGAAGGTAAACTGGCCTGACGAGATGGAATCATCCACATTTGGTGAATGAGAAGTTTCAGGGTTAAGTACAATGACCTTTTATAAAGAAGGCCCTGTGTAAATGAAATAATTGATGGGCTGGATCAAATCGTTTTTCCATTTCAGTTCAACACATATTTTTCGAGGATTTACTATACAACAGCCAAAGAAGTAGACATTGGAGATATGATGGTCAGTAAGAAAGGACTTCTATACTCAAGGAAGCCATAGTACAATGGGAAATGCAGACATAGACAAGTGCGTCCAATAGTGTAACCAATGAATAGTCTAAAAATATACAAAATTATCCAGACTTCTTAAAGGTTTGTGATTATCTCACCCTGGGTGAAGAAAAAAATGCAGGTATCAGCCTATATATTAGGAATTTTCTCGGCATACTATTATAATCACTTCTCTGGAAGAGAGGTCAAAGTCTATTTTATCCTCATTAGCTTTCCAGTGCCCAGCAGAGTGCCTGACATATAATTTTCCCGCAAATATTTGTTAAATGAATGAATACTGAGCACGTTTTGGTTTAAACAACAGGTAACTTTATATTCAGTAGGACCTGGTAAGAAGGATATTTTGATTACTAAATTATCTCCTTAATTAAGATAAAGCAGTTGAACTGCTTTAATCTGATCTAATCCCCAACTTTCTGTCTGGGTTTTAGAAGGAAATAATCCAATGACAGATAAACCACCAATTCTGATGTAATAACCTTGGAGGAGACAGAAGAATGAAGAACAAGTATTAATATGGCAGAGGAAAGGAAGAGGTGTTTATGAAAACCTGAAGTCTGGTTACAGACTTGTTATATTCTTGCTGGTGTTACAAATACTCTTTTATGGGGCTGTTCTGAGACCCAACTCAATCCCTCTGACTTTCTCGGGATAGAAGCCTACCCTGTCAAGTCAATCACCTGTTTTATTTTGTATTAAACACAACCACATCACACCATCCCGATTATTCCTGTTCGCCCACACACATACAAACATGTAAATTACTGAGTAGCGATCTCCTAGGTCTTGTTTCTAGCTGTATCCCTTGAACTTAGAAGAGTCTCTAGCACATATTAACTGTTCAATAAATACTTATTAAACGTATAAGTGAGTCTGCTCTCAGCCACAGCTATTCAAAGGGAAAACATGTCTCTGGGATCAAGGGTGTGACAATGGAGGTACAGGTAGTTGTGCGTAATTAATTAGAGAAAGAAAAGGACTTGACAACTGATCATTTGTAGGGGAATATGGGAGGAGGAAATGTAAGACATTTACAAAAGACTCTAGTACATGGTCAGAGTTTGTTAAATATTGGCCAATTATTACAATTAACATACAGGTCTGATGCTGTGGAAATAGGTCTGGGTAGAGATACGGAGTCCCCATCCAAACCGAGGAAAAGGAATGGAACAAAGGGTGGTGAAGAAAGGGCACGCGGAGGTGTACAAAGCCACGAAGGCGCTCAGAAGTGGGTGAAGCAGAAAGTGACGTCATCAAAACAAAGGCGTAAAGACTAGTTTATAGAAGACTCGGATCTCAAGACTGAATGTCAAGATCGAAACGCTAAAGAAAGGTCTTGCAGAATGCGAACTGAGGGAAAGTTAACATTTCGCCCCTCCTGTAACAACTTAAGTGACGCATTCTGACATTCTTTAATTCGAGGCCTCTTCAGCGGCACAAAACGCAGCTCGCCAAAACTGAACCTGCCCGACAATTCGAACCCTCGGCACCAGAGAAGCCCAAGTCACCCTTGCCCTGCCTCCTCGCTCCACCCCAGCACCTTGTCGTCCACACCTCTGCCCTCCCTCCGGCGTCGTCTCCCCGCCTTCTGCCGAGAGCGCCCCGTACCATTTACCTGTTCGGACACCTCCTAAGAGCGCGTGAGGTCAGAGCCGAGGGGCGCAAGTCGGAGTCGAACCGCCGACAGCCCGCTCCCAGAGGAGGTTGGGACCGGACGCCACCGGCTTCCGGGTAAAGAGCCCCGCCCGCGCGTGGCCTCCTGGGAATGCGGGCGCTCCTCCAATGGGAGTGGGCTGTAGGGCGGGGCCTGCTGCATTCCCAGTCCCGGCACTTCCCAGTAGTCGCACTGCATTCCGGGAGTTGTAGTTCCAACTGGCGTATAGCCCTCTCTGTCACATGGTCAATAACTTGTGGTAAACGTCAAGCGTTGTTCCTCCCGCAAAAGGAAGGGTACAGGGTCACAAAGAGTTTACCAGCATTGACTCGGTGGGATAAATGAAGAGCAAAGCTTGCTCAGTCACCTCCCTGCTTCGTCTCAGCAGGTAAAGTTGCCTGTTAATTTCACAAAGTAGAAATCCTGTCACAGAAAGTCTATGTTCGCCACAAAATTTCCTAGCCTCCTTAGACTCCTCAACAATCCCTTCTCTCATTCTTTTGCAATCATCATCATCATCATCATCATCATCATCATCATCATCATCCTTCCTCCTTCTCCCCTTCTCCTTTGATCTAAGCTCCGCCTTTACATTCCTATTCCCTCTTACGGAATGAGTCTAACGCCACTGATGAACCCTTCTGTCTCATGACTCCTCAGATGGCTCCCTGTGTACTCGCTCTTTATTATCAGCGTTTAAAGATCGGCAGAATTTCTCTCATGTAAGACATTCCAAAGTCACCTTTCTCGACTCCACACTCCCCAAAACTGTAACCACACAAACTTAACCGTGTGGTCTTTTTCCCACCTCTTTTTTCCAGTCAAAATTCTCAACTGTGTTGCTAAAACAATAGACATTTCTCAACAACTTCCATACTTCAAACTTGCAGGATTTTATATTGATTATTTTCCTCTTCTTTAAATCCTCTTAGTATGGGCTGCTTTAACAAAATATCACAAACTGGATGGCTTAAACAACAGAAATTTATTTCTTACAGTTCTGGAGGCTGGGAAGTTTCAAACAAGAATGCTGGTATGGTTGAGTTTTGGTGGGAACCTGCTTGCTGACTTACAGACTGCTATTTTCTTGCTGTATGTCCGCATGATGGAGAGACATCAGCTCACACATCTCTTATAAGGGCTGCAATCTCATTCGTGAGGGCTCCACCCTCTGGGCCTAATTAACTCAGAAAGGTACCACCTCCAGCTACCATCACATTGAGGAGCATGACTCCAACAGATAAATAGGAGGGAGGTACAAACATTCACTTCATAGCACTTTCTATTCTTTGATCTCTAAGATAATGCACATTCCTCATTCCCTTCCCACTTTTATGACAGTTCCTCATTTTCCTTTAAAATGTTCATGATCCGTAGTGCTCTGCCCTATGCTTACTCGTTTCTTGGGTAATCTCCCCATTCCCACTGATTTGGTTGTTATCTGTATGCTAAGGATTCCCACATATAGGAAACCCAGAAAAGACTCCAATAACCCAGACTGAAATATCTAATGATAGCTAAGCATCTCTTTCAAGCACTTACAACTTAATGTCGTCCTCAGATGACCTAGTACATTGCTCTCCTATAACCTGTTTTTCCTTCTCCTCTAATCCCACCTCAGTGAACAGCATAACCGGGCAATCAGTTGCTCACACTAGAAAACTGGCTATCATTTTGAGTGATCTCACTCCCTCAAAGTTCACATCCAAACAATCAACAAGGCATATTAATTCTATCTCCTGAATACCTCACTTGTCAAACTTCAGTTTTCTCATCTTTAAAATGAGGATAATAACAGCACCTGTCTTCAAGGGTTGTTGCAATGATTAATGAACTGTAGTGCCAGGCACAGAGCAAGCACTTGAGGACAATAAGTATTTATCAAACAAGCATTGTGTTTGTCATTGGTTCTCCTTCATTTGGTCTTACATAATGAAAGCTAACATTTACTTTTATTTAGTTTACATTCAGGGAGAAAGAAAAGGAAAATGATAAATGGTGAGATAGTCTGTGCAAGTTACCTCTACTCCATTCCTCTATATTTTCCTAAGCATGTCAAAAGTACAGTACTGGTCGTGAGGCACTGTACACTTGGCTCTAATGTACCATGTGCGGGAGATGCCACACCTTAGTTATTGTTATCAGCTCTGGATAGGCTACAGACAAATTGAAGTACATTAAGACAATCCTGACTAGAATGATCAGAGCACTAGAAATCAGAGATAATGTCTCTGTACCTAAAGTATCTCCTTCACCATCTCCCCGCCTGCCCCTTCTTGTCACTTGAGATTATTCTATCTAAAACAAAATGTGATCACTTTGAAATCCTTCTTAAAACCTTCATTGGCTACCCATTATATAGAGAATAAGGTCTAAGATTCTTAACAGAGAATTCAAGGCTATCCATGATCTGGCGCCTCTCTACCTCTCCTGCTTCACATTCTGTCTCTCTCACCAACACACACTCTGTGTTCAAGTCTGCTTCTCTATGGTGGCATTCACTCATTCATGCATCCATCCATTCCTTCCACTAATATGTACTAAGTGCTTACTATGAGCCAGGCCTATGATATATCCTGGAGATACGTGAGAAAAACAGACAATGTCCTTGCCTACATGGAGCTAACACTTCAGTACTATGCTCTTTCGCGTCTTGGCGCCTTTGAACATGCTACCTCTCCTGTCTAAATCTTAGTTATTTTTCAATACCTATCTCAAATATCACTTCTTCATTTTACATCAAAGTATATGCTTCTTTTGTTCACCTTTATTCACACCCTGCAAAGGTTTACCTTTCATATTAGTATTAATTTTATTCATTACCTATTCTTTGTGAGAGGGAATAGTATTTAGAAAGAGAATGAGGTTTGGATCCAGACCGTCCTGAGTTAAGAACTCTGTGAACCCTAAATGTTGCCTCAATGTAGGGATTTTAGGACTCCATCAAAGCCTCTCTTCTTACTCCACGTTCTCTCCTAAAGTAATATATTTGTGCTCCAAAACTTGTATTTCTAACACAAGCCTTAATATTGGGAAATCGGGAAAGGTCTCTTTCAGGCGGTAACATTTAAGCTGAAGCCTGAAAGTCAAAAAGGAATCAGCCACAAGAAGATAAGAGAGAACAGAAATAAAGCCAGAGTGACAAGAAGGTGGCAGAAGTTACAGAAGAATGATAAGAGGAGAGATCACGCCAGGTTTCTTTCTGGTCTTTAAATATTGTGAGCTCCTTCCCATTTTATGATCTTTGTACCATCCCTCTCTGCTTGGAGTTCTATTATGTCTTATCTTACCGCCAAAGGGTTTTGCAAGGCTGTGGAAGCCAGAAGGAATTTGGATTTTTTCTAAGTATAACATAAAATCATTAGAAAGGTTAGAGCAGAGCAGTGATATATCTGATATAAGGGTTTTAGTAATTAGCTTTATTTAATGCACCAATACACCATCTATGCTGGTAATAAGTTAACATCTACAGTTTTTAAAATGTATCGGGTAGTTTCCAAGAAAAATGTTTCTGGATGTGTATACTAATGTTCATATAGAATCATATAAATAGGTGGCTTTATAATTTTATAGTTTCCAAATTCAGAAATTCTGTCACTATTTCATCAAGTCATTGAAGAATGGAATCTCTTCCTTCTAATTGATGGTTTTAGATAGTTTGAGTGTGTACGGAGTAAAGGGTTCAATTTCCATCTCAGTTCCTGCAGCTACCAAGCCTGGGATTATAGAGCTGATGGCTTAGGCAGCCTGATCCAGTACCCTGATTGTATACATGAGAAATCTTCTGGTCTTGACAAAGATCACAAAGCTAAGAAACGATGAAGTCTAGATTACAAACCAGCTCTCATGTACTAGAGGCTCTAGAAATGTCTGTTGGTCTAGCTCTAGTCTTAACTGGGAGACCCTGTTTTTACATTCCACTTAACAGGATTGAATCCTGATGTGTTATTTTGTGGTTCACAAACAAATCCAGAGACTGTTGCTTTGGCATCAAAATCATGCACATTGTTACATTCTATCCCTGATCCCCAGTGCTGTTTATGCTGCTTTTCTCCCGGATATTTGGTCTTGAGCTAATTTTCTTCTTTTTCTCTGCTCAAAATAGACCTACCTCAAGAGTGCTTGTTCACCTTTGAAATTCCAGTCAGCAGAGGGAGCTAACACATTACCAATATCTACAAAATTATTGGCATTTGAGTATGGGAGAGTTCATTTTTTCTTTGTGGCTCATTCCAGTCAGAGTCATCACTTATCCTGTTGTTTCTCTGAGCCATCAGTGGTTCCAACACCAGGTTTGGCAAAGCAGTTCTGAGGTGTCTTTCCCACACAGCAATGAAATTTCTCATGATATCAAGAACATGCCGTTTATTTACATCTGCAGTAGAACAATGCTTCTCCTAATGTATCAAACATTTTCAGCATCCAGCTTTTGATGATTTATTGTTTCTCAGTCTAATGGCTACATGTAGCCATGGTACTAGTAGAAAAAAAAACCTATTTAAAAATCCTATAAACAGTTTTAATTTAAACTGTGTCTATGTGCAGCCATCAGTAATAGAATGCTTTCTGGTAAGCCATTTTTCTCTCTAATTCCAAGAGCCATTTCCCAAACAACCTGCCAGATGTCAGTGCATTTTTGTTAAGTTTATATACACACAGGAAATTTATATATACAAAGGGGGTTTTCAAATTTCTATATAAGTGAATCTAATTTCTTGCTTCTTCCAGCACTGTAACAAAGTAAAGTTGATGACCCATTTCTCTCTCTCTCTCTCTCTCTCTCTCTCTCTCTCTCTATATATATATATATATATATATATATATATATATATATATATATATATAAATTTTTCCCTCCAGGACAACATTCTTCTGTCATAGTGTGCCTCTAGTTTGCAGGATATAGAGGTTCATTAGTTGTACCCCATGAGTGCATCTACTCAGATTTGGCCCCTCATTTTCAAGATGATCTTCAGCAGTTACTTTAGATGCTTTACTTTTTAGGTGATATGATATGATATTGTGAAATGCTGGGAACATTGTTGCCAGCCATAAAGAGTTGACATCAATTCCCATCTAGAGAGTAATTTTATTAGCCTTTTCTAAAAACCACTGAGCATCCATATATAGAAATATCTTCCCTGGCCTGGCAAAATTATTTAAGCATTTTCTTTACTAAGTTGGTATATATTGCTCCTCTCAATTGAACCTCTTTTGACTGTTTGACTTTTACCTTTTCCCAGTTTCCAAGAAACATACAGAATACTCATAAGGAAACTCTAAATTTTGTGACCATTTCACTTTTTGATTTTTATCCATGAAATTTTAGTTCTGGAGAAATTTTCTCCACTAAATTCACTAAATTTTCTCTTTAATGGCATGACTAATTCCAAATGGTATGTGATAGAACAGGCCTGCCTCACAGAACATGAACATTCTAAAAAGGACCGAACCGAGGGCAAGCCCGAGGTCTGGTGCAGAACAGGGCACTAACAAGACAACTCATTTCCTTACGTTTTAAAGTTTCTAAAGCAAAGGTGATATCAAATTACAAGAAGGGCTATATTTGAATTATCTTTATAATGAAGTCAAAATATAGGGATACTAATGACTTTGAGGTAGATACTGCTGGTATCAGATAGTGAGTGATTAGATTTAAGGCATAAAAATGATCAAATGGAGGGAAATAAATCACTGATTGGAAATTATCCTCCTGTAAAATTCTGATGGAAAATTAAGAACACTTCCAGTTCTAAACATATTTAAGCATTTTTTTTACTAAGTTAAGAACACTTCGAAATTCTAAACCTAAAATCTAGGTACATCACATCTTTTTGATTGTTTCTTATATGACGTAAAGAATCCACATTCTAATAGAATACCAAACCACAAACCTGGTGTCGCTAGGGAAGAGGCCTGTAACTTGGCATTTGGGTCTTTTCCACCTTGGCTCATTCTCAGTTGTGAGAATTTTGACTCCTCAAGCCTGCAGCATTTAACTAATCATTCATTAGTGGAAGGGACTGGGATTGTTTCTCTACACATAAACTGACCTTTGTTTTTTATAATGAGAGAAGATCTAAAACATGTAGCTACATCTTCCTCATTCTCCATCTCTTACTTGGTGACGATGAAGATGCTCATATAAATTATCTTCACATGTGTAGGGGCAAAAAATACATCTCCAAGGCATGATCATAGTGCAAGTGAGTGATTTCCACCTTGGAACAGATCAGGTATGTTCTCAACCTTGAGTTTTTGTACCAGCTATTTACTCAGCACTGAATGCTGAACCTCCAGTTCTGTGCACATATCTTTCTTGTAATTCAGGCCCCAGCTTATGACCTCTCCTCAGATGGACTGTCCATGACCATTGATCCTGAACATTTTTCTGTTTTGTTTTCTTTACAGAATATATGCTCAAGATAATTTTTCAACATTTCTTTGTTTATTGTATACCCCCATTTAATTTTATTCAATAATAGAACATATAAATTCCATACGGGAAGGAACTTTATGGCCCTTGTCCATCATTGTACCTCCTCAAGGTGGCACAGAGTCGGTGCTCAATGACAGTTTGTTGAAAGACTGCATACTGAGAAGAAGACCTAACACTTCTCTGGTACAAAATAGTAATCTATGCTAAATATATATTCCTGCATGTAATCATTTCAGTAATGCTACAAACTAATTATTATTATTGTTAACCTCATTTTCCAGACAAGGAAACAGAGGTTCCAAACAGCACAGAAACTGAGTGGGGACTAGATTCACCGATGGAGGTCTTGGCTTCCTGTCTGCCCCTCTTGCATAAATTTCAGAAGCTCTTTAAGAGGGAACAAAGGAGGGGTCGGCAGTCAGTGTTGATTGACTAAATTGAACAGTCCCTAGGTCTGTCCACAATCTATTTGCTTCCCTAGTCCTCCTCCATTTCTGTTCCTGCCTCCTGGGCTTCATTGCCTCTATATCCCTTGATTTTCTTTGTGTTGCATATGTAGTCACAGCTTTCAAATACTCTAAACAGATTGTTTTTGCAAGTTATCACCATGACTTTTATTTCACCTCCTGAAATTAAACAGAACAGTTTAACAAACTTTTACTGAGGCGTCATGTGCCAAAAAGTATGCTAAGTACTAGAAATATATGCTCTCAAGGAATTCAAATAGTATGCATAATTGATTCATTTAAAAGCATGCAAGTATAGGAGTCATTGTGTCCTGAATTTATAACAATTCTGGTTGTAATACAATTCCTATGATTTCACCTTTGTGACTTTCATCTGTAAAATTATGAGGTTATATTAGCTGATTTTTAAGAGAAATTTTTATGGTTTTGCTGTATTGAAATCTATTGAAAAGTTTGCTGTAAGAGCTTGCTTTTCTCTTTTTTTAATTTAATTTAATTTATATTTTTCCTTTTTTAATTTAAATTAAATTAATTAATATATAATGTATTATTTTTTTCAGGGGTACAGTTCTGTGATTCATCAGTCTTATATAATACCCAGTGCTCATTTGGGGAGGGTATGTGTTGTGTTGTAATGCTTTACTCTTTCAAATTTGGTGCATTCTAATGTTTGATACTTAATAGTGGGGAATAACACTGTTATCATTTACTTTCTTTTGGTTGGCAGCTGCTGGAATTGATAGAAATTTCACTATGTTTGTAATGCCCAAGGAAGGGCATACCCTAAGAAATTCTGTTCATTATAGGATCATGAAGAAGTGAATGTAAGTGTCCATTCACCAATAGTATGGTGAGTTTGTCCCAGAACCATTAGACTAAAACACTGATTCCTTAACACCAGTATATGTATAGGGCTACAACAGAATCATCTGAGGGTGTTAGCTGTTAATATAGATTCCCCGCCTACAAAGTCACATTTTTAAGAGTGGAAGAAGAGGATCTATATTTCTAGCAAGGGACCTAGGTGATGCTGATAAGCTTAGAAAATACTGGAAAAAAACTACAGAAAAAATCTATTTAATCCCTCAATCTCAAATTAGGACCAGATTTAATATTTTATTTTATTTTATTTTATTATTTATTTTATTTTATTTTATTATTTTATTTTGTTTTATTATTTTATTATATTATTATTTTATTTTATTTTATTATTTGAGAGAGAAACACAGTGAGAGAGGGAACACAGGCAGAGGGAGTGAGGGAGGGAGAAGCAGGCCTCCCGCCGAGCAGGGAACCCGATGTGGGACTCGATCCCAGGTCTCCGGGATCATGACCTGAGCCGAAGGCAGTTGCTTAACCAACTGAGCCACCCAGGCGCCCCAGGACCAGATTTAATCTTAATCTAGGATTAAAAATTTCAATTTGTAGTAATGTCTACCAGAATTAAAAATACAAACTGTCAGAATGTTATTTAGTAGATAAAACCTAAATCTTTCATTTTGTAGTTTCAAGTCTGTTTACTGTCCCTAGCAAGTGGTACCCTATAATTCTGGGCTTAATGACTCTAGGCTATACAACTATCAAGGCCTAATTTCTGTTGCCAGTTTGTAAAACCACTGCAAACAAAATCTGTGACTAGACAGAAACCATAAGCCTCATTATTTTCAAACATTATTCAAATCTTATTTTCATTTGATAAATCACACGTGTTTTTTTTAGTTACACAAATAATGTATGATCAGTAATAGAAAAATCAGAAAATTCAGGTAGGTAAATATAAAAATTAGATTTAATCCTATCATTTGGGATACATATCTTACAAGATGATATATACATGTATAGATGTGTGTATGTGTATAAAATTACATTACACTTTTTCTGAGTGCTTATATTTTATGAGGTTGTGTAGGAAAACAAAATTCATTATATCATGGATGAAATCACCAATAAATTGATCACTTATAAGATTATTTCTCCTCAAAATTCCTCCAAAACCCCTCCCTTCTTAGTAATAGCCTCTGTACCATCCATCACATCATTGGTCCTTTTTTGACTATTAAATGCTAACAGTGAAAAAATTACAAATTAATCACAAGGTAAAATTATCAATTTTGTAAAAGATAGAAGATTTTTCATTAAGTTGAAAGTGGTGTTGGGTAACTACTTCAACACACCATAGCCACTGATACATGAATTAGATCATGTAATAATTGAAGTGATGAAAATCTACATGGATGATGAGTGATACAGGTTTTGATTGATGAGGGATCTTTAGAAGAAATGACTTGTTCAAATGTTTGGGAAAAAATGACCCTTTTATGCTAGGAGAATAAAAAAATATGGTGAAAGTTACTGTATCATGCAATACTTTTATTGGAGCAATGCCCCAAATCCCCCAATTATTTAATTCTTTGTCCATTCTAAAAATCAGTGCATAATTATTATTAAACCTACAATCTTTTAAATATGAGATTATCAAGCATATTTTCATAATTTTTTGTTTTATTTTTATGAATGAAATCCTAAACCTTGTGTTTTCCATTTGTGATGAAATTTTGTTACCCTTTTAGTTTGATTCTCTTCACGTATCATTTTAAGTACTAGTTTTCATTAGAGAATGAGGACTTCCTCTGTATGTATGTAATGTTTTTGGTTTTGTTTGAGATATAATAATTGACAT
>PITA01010311.1:32856-72735 GCA_004023965.1 Spilogale gracilis
GGGACGCCTGGGTGGCTCAGTTGGTTAAGCAACTGCCTTCGGCTCAGGGCATGATCCCGGAGATCCGGGATCGAGTCCCACATCGGGCTCCCTGCTCTGCGGGAAGCCTGCTTCTCCCTCTCTCACTCCCCCTGCTTGTGTTCCCTCTCTGGCTGTGTTTCTCTCTGTCAAATAAATAAAATCTTTAAAAAAAAAAAATAAAATAAAAAATAATTGACATATTAGTTCCAGTTCTACTACATAATGATTTAATATTTGTATATATCATGAAATGATTACCACAATAAGTCTACATCCATAACCACACAAAGGAACAGCTTTTTCTTGTGATGAGAACTTTTTTTGTTTCAAATTTTTATTTAAATTCTAGTTAGCATAGTGTACTATTGGTTTCAGGAGTAACATTTAGTGATTCATCACTTATGTACAACACCCAGTGGTCATCATAACAAGTGCTTCTTTAATATTCATTGCCCACTTAGCCCATCCCCCACTCACCTCCCTCCATCAACCCTCAGTTTGGAGAACTTTTAAGATATATTCTCTCACCAGCATTCAAATGTACAATACAATATTATCAACTATGGTTGCTATGCTATGTTGTACATTACATCCCCATGACTCATATTTTATAACTGGCAGTTTGTACCTCTTGACTGCCTTCACCTATGCAACCTATCCGTATTCCCCACCTTTGGCAACCACCTATCTATTCTGTATGAGTTTGTTTGTTTGTTTGTTTATTTTCGGATTCCACATATAAGTGAGATCATACAGTATTTGTCTTTCACTTTCTGACTTATTTACTTAACATGATGCCCTCAAGATCCATACATGTTGTTGCAAATGGGAAGATTTCCTTCTTTTTAGGGCTGAATAATATTCATTTTGTATGTATGCACCACATTTACTTTTCTGTTCATCCACTGATGATACCTTAAGTTGATTCCATATCTTAGCTATTTTAAATAATGCTGCAGTAAACATGGGTGCATCTATCTTTTGAGTTAGTGATTTTGTTTCCTTTGGCTACATACTCAGAAGTTGAATCTCTGGATCATATAGCTCTATTTTAATTTTTTGAGGAACCACCATACTGTTTTCCATAGTGACTACACCAATATACATTCCTACCAACAGTGCATAAGTGTTCCTTTTTCTGCATATCCTTGCCAACAGTTGGTATTGTCTTTCTATAATAACCATTCTAATGGGTATGGGGTGAAATCTTATTGTAGTTTTGATTTGCATTTCCTTGATGATTACTAATGGTAGTTATTTAATGTGCCTGTTGGCCATTTCAGTATCTTCTTTGGAAAAACATCGGTGGAATTCCTCTGCCACTTTTATTTGGGTTGGGGGGGGTTGTTATAGGTTTGTATGAGTTACTCATATATTTTGGATAATAACCTCTTTTTTAAGGTTTGTTTGTTTGTTTATTTATTTGACAGAGAGAACCACAGCTAGAGAGGGAACACAAGCAGAGGGAGTGAGAGAGGGAGAAGCAGGCCTCCCACCGAGTAGAAAGCCCTATGCGGGGCTCGTTCCCGGACCAGAACTGAAGGCAGATGCTCAATGACTGAGCCACCCAGGCACCCCAGATAATAACCTCTTATCAGATGTGTGGCTTTAAAATATTTTCTCCCATTCCATAGGTTGCATTTTCATTTGTCCATCATTTCTTTTGCCGTGCAGAAGCTTCTTAGTTTGATGCAGTCTTAATTATTTTTTATTTTGTTGCTTTTGCTTTAGGTGTCATATCAAAAAATCATTGCCAAAATCAAGGTCAAGGAGCTTTTCCCCTTTGTTCTTTTCTAGGAGTTTTATGGTTTCAGGTCTTACATTTAAGTCTTTAATCCATTTTGACTTACTTTTTATGAGTGCTATAAGATAAGACTATAGTTTCATTCTTTTTACATGAGAATATCTAACTTTCCCAGCACCATTTATTGAAGAGAACCATCTTTTCTCCATTTAATATTATTGACTACTTTGTCAGATGTTAGTAGACTATATATACATGGGTATATTTATTTTTTTATTTTAATTTATTTTATTTTTTCAGTGTTCCAAGATTCATTTCCCATTCCCCACACCCAATGCTCCATGCAACATGTGCCCTCAGTACCCACCACCAGGCTTTCCCAACGCCCCCACCCCCTTCCCTCCAAGACCCTCAGTTTGTTTCTGAGTCCAAAGTCTCTCATGTTTTGTTTCTCTCCCGAATTACCCTACTTCCCATTTCCCTTCCTTCTACTGTCCTCTACATTACCCCTTATGCACCTCAAGTAAGTGAAACCATGTGATACTTGACTTTCTCTACTTGGCTTTCAATAATCTTGATTATGTTCTGTTGGTTTATGTGTCTTTTTTGTGCCACTACCATAGTTTTGATTATGATAGCATTGTAAGATTGTTTGAAATCAGGAAGTATGATGCCTCCCAGTTTGTTCTTTTTCATGATTTTCTTGTCTGTATGGGGTCTTTTGTGGTTCCAAATGAATTTCAGGATTTTTTTTTATTTCTATAAAAAATGCTGTTGAAATCTTGATGGAGATTGCATTGACTCTATAGATGGCTTTGCTTTGGGTAGTATGAGTGTTTTAACAATATTAAATCTTTCAATTCATGAACATGGGATATCTTTCCATTTACTCATGTCTTCTTCTGTTTCTTTCATCAATGTCTTGTAGTTTTCAGTGTAGAGATCTTTTACCTCATCAGAGACCTATACCCCTGAAACAAATAATACATTACATGTAAATTTAAAAAGAGATCTTTTGCCTGCTCATTAAATTTATCCCCAAGTATATTTTATGGTTTGGGACTCTTGAATTTGTTGATCGGGTCTAATGGTGTTTTTTTATAAAGTCTTTAGGATTTTTATATATAAAATCATGTCATCTGAAAATAGAGAATTTTTACTTCTTCCTTTCTGATTCTGAACCTCTTCCTTTCAGATTATGAACCTTTTATTTCTTTTTGTTGCCTGATTGCTCTGGCTAGGACCTCTACTACAGCGGTGCGATAGATAGACTGACAGACCAACTTCCACTAAAACAGTGCCATAGATGATAGATATAGATAGATATAGATATATCACATTTTATTTTGTAAATTCAACAAATGTTTATTGCACACTATGTATCAGGCTTCATGCAAAGTGCTGGGGACACAAAGAAAACAGCCCAAACCTCAAGTTCACAGTGCCAGCATTCAGTCTATTTTTGCAGCTATGTTTGAAGCATCCACAGTTTTACAGATGAGGAAAGCGGTACAGTCTGGCCACAAATAACAGCTAGTTAAGCATGCAGCTGGGGAACTGAAATCTAGGCTGTCAGTATCCTTTCAGCTATAGCATAAGGCCTCTTAGATAACACTTACTAAGCTCCTGGTGATGTTCTAGGCACTTTACAGATATCAATTCATTTAATCCTCTCAATAGTCCTAGGAGATAGGTACTATCATACCCATTTTATAAAGGAGGAAACAGGCACTGAGAGACTAAGTAATTTTTCCACAGTTACAGAACTACTTACAGGCAAAGCTAGGATTTCAATCCCAGAAATTCTGGCTCTTTACCACACTATACCACCTCCTGGTAAGGTTATTTTGTTTGTTTGTATTTTGGTAGTTTCTTTTTTTAAAGGGAGAAGGGGAAGACCAGCTCTTGAAGATAGCACCCTTTTAAGTGAGAAGAAGTACAGTAATGCTTCAGCAAAGTCATGGAAAATGTATTTGTTTGGCAACGTACGCAATGACCAGTATCTAGAGATCACTGATTGCCTGGCTGAGCATTTTGAAGTTCTCTAAACCAGTAGCCGTAAATCATTTTTTTCTGTGGTAAGAAGTAATTCTATATTGCAACCAAGTATGCACACACATACACATACTTTAAATCATATTTTTTTTCATGATTATATGCTGAAAACTTAAATTTCTTAAAAGAATATTTCCCATTCCCTGTGCCATACACTCTGATACTTTTTATTCTATTCTACTCTGTTTTTTTTTTAAAGGCAGGTTTAGCCTCCTAAATTGATTTCATGATCCACACTAAACCGGTGGTAACCCAGTATTAAAAACACATTAGGCACAGTGTGAAACAAATAGTAGAGATATATAAAACCAGTGATGTGCTTTGAAAGATAAAATTAAACAGCAGCAAAAATTATCAGAGAAAGGGAGACTGGGTGGGAGAACACAACAATACCATGAATGGGAATAGAGAGAACATTTCAGAAGCATTTGTTTAAGACAGAATATTCTGAACTTACTGATTGGATATGCAGGGAAAGGGAGAGGGCAGAACCAAAGATAATGCTGTGGTTTCCAGCCTTGGTGGCTGAGCAGATGAAGTGCCTTTTAAAGGAATGGGGAAGTCAGGGGGGAGAGGCAAGTACATGTGCATGTAAGATGATCAATTATATTTTGGACATAGAATGTTGGTGGGATTTGGAGGAAATTGGGAGTAGGTAACCTGACTATAGCACAGTAATTAAAATTAAAGCCAAACAGAAATGTAGGATTTAACCCAAGAGGGTAGTTCAAGTTATAATAATGAGGCACCCCAGAAATAGAGAAGAAAATTAAGGGTTAGAGTAGTACACTTTCATGGTTAACAAAAGAAAAAAAAATAAGAGGAAGAGAAGTTCCACAGGGAGTGAATTAAAAGTGGCAGGTGGTACTGATATAGAAAGATGACTGGGAAAAAGCATTGAATTTGGTTAATAAGACTAAGAGGTACCCTGAGTGAATGGTGGGAGAAGCCAAATTCAAAGAAGTTCAGCAGGGAGTGATGGTAAGAAAGTGAAATAAATTCAAGTTTGTCCAGACCCCTCTCTGAACATGTCTTGTCCCAGAAATGCTCTGGCTCACACTTGCTAGCTTGCTTGCTCTCTCTGTCTTTTTATTTTCTTTGCTCTGTGGCCCTAGGGAAGTGACCTAGCAATCCCACACTAAAATCTGCTTGCTGGTCTCTTCGGCACTGCCGGTGCATGGTACCAGCACCTGGCTTGTCCCTGTTCCTGCCGCAGCCCTGGTCCAGATGTGAGGGGCAAGGCAATGAGCATTTCCTAGGCCATGAGGTGGTCACTGTAAATAATCAGGCAATGCCTACTCCAAACAGAGCATCCACACAGTCACCAAGTAGTTGAAGTTGGTGGGATGGACCTTCTTGCTGCTCACTGCCTGGAAGAGGGTCCTCATCAACTCCACGCATGCTTTACAGACCAAAGGCCAGGCCAAGTCAAGGCTGCCGGTTACCTCTGCCCTGGAAGTAATCAATTTCATTTTAAATTAATTATTGATAGGTAAGGACTATACCCTTTTAATTGCCCTTTTAATTGTCTTATGATGGCTTTATATTTCCCTTTTTTTCCCTTTTCTTCCTCTCTTGCTGTCTTCCTTTGTGATATCATTGCTTCTTTGTAGTGGTATGCTTTGATTCCTTTCTCTTTATCTTTTTTGTCTGTCTACTAGAAGTGTTTTCCTTATGCTTAGTATTAGGATTACATAAAATGTATTATAGTCTGTTTTAAGCTGATAAAAACTTTACTATGACTGTATACAAAAACTCTATACTTTTACTCCTACCTCACATTTTATGTTAATGATGTCCCAGTTTATATCTTTTTATAATATACGTTCATTATCAAATTATTGTAGCTCTAAGTATTCCTAATACCTTTGTCTTTCAACTGTTATACTAGAGTATTCTGATTTGACTGTATACTCACCCTTACCACTGAGTTATAATTGGTTATGTTTTTATATTATTAATTAGCATCCTTTCATTCCAACTGAAGGGACTCCCCTTAGCATTTCTTGTAAGGCAGGTCTAGTGGTGAAAAACTCCCTCGATTTTTGTTTTTCTGACAAAGTTTTTATCTCTCCATTTCTTATTTGGCAGGGTTTGTTTTGTTTTGTTTTCTTTCATCACTTTGAATGTATCATCTCATTTTTTCCTGGTCTGTAAGGGTTTCTGCTGAGCTATCCACTGATAGCCTAATGTGGTTTCTTTTGTATGCGATGAGTTGCTTTTCCTTTATTGCTTTTAAATTTCTTTTTCTCTTTGACTTTTGAGAATTTGATTATTATGTGTCTCCATTTAATCTTCTTTGAGTTGACCCTGTTTGACTATCTGAGCTTCATCCATCTGCATGCCCATGTTCCTCCCATAATTTGGGAAGTTTTCTGCCATTATTTCTTTAAATAAACCTTCTGCTCTTTTCTCTTTTCTGAGTCACATAATGCATCTATTAATTCATTTGATAGTGCCTTATAAAACCACTAGGCTTCCTTCACTCTTCTTCATTCTTTTTTCCCCTTGATTGGATAATTTCAAGCGATCTAAGTTCACAAATTCTTTCTTCCATTTGACAAGTCTGCTGTTGAAACTTTATTGCATCTTTCATTTCTTTCACCATATTCTTCAGCTCCAGAATTTATTTAGTTCTTTTGTTTTAAGATTTTTTAAAAATTTTATTTGACAGAGAGAAACACAATGAGAGAGGGTAATCAAGCAGGGGGCGTGAGAGAGGGGGAAGCAGGCTTCCAGCCAAGCAGGGAGCCTGATGCAGGGCTTGATCCCAGGACTCCGGGATCATGACCTGAGCTGAAGGCAGACACCCAACAACTGAGCCACCCAGGTGTCCCGATTTGGTTCTTTTTTAATGATTTCATTTTCTTTGTTGAAAGTCTTTTGTTCATGAATTGTTTTCCAGATTTAATTGCATTGCCTGTTTAATTGTAGGTTTCTGACCTTCCTTAAAACAATTATTTTGAATTATTTGTTAAACTATAGATCCCTATTTTGGGGTGGTTGATTACTGGGAAATTAT
Organism: Spilogale gracilis; assembly: GCA_004023965.1. NCBI lineage: Eukaryota > Metazoa > Chordata > Mammalia > Carnivora > Mephitidae > Spilogale > Spilogale gracilis. The sequence continues at coordinate 39,699 of PITA01010311.1, forward strand.
TACACTCCTTTAGTAGTGTTATGTTTCCTTGATTTTTCATATTCCTTGAATTCTTGCATTGCTGTCTTTGCATTTAAAGCAGTCACCTCTTCTGGTCTTTACTGATTGGCTCTGAGAGAGAAAGACCTTCATCAGTCAGCCTAGCTAGGCACTCTGGGGGTGGGGGTTCTCTCAGACCTTTCCTATGGATGTACCCACTCCACTCCTCTTGTTCCTTCTTGGGAGGCAGTTTTAGGATTGTATGCACGTTCTCAATCCTACAAAGCCAGGCCATATGCTGAGAGCCTCCCATCTATTTTCCCTAGGCTGTGCCCTGAAGCATTCAAGGTTATGTGCCTTCTCCCAACCCAGAAGAGTTGAGCCATCTGTATGTGCTCATGCACAATCTATAGAGGCTTGCATGTGTATTTTGTGAGAGTTAGGGGGCACTAGCTCCAAAGCGGGTGAGGGATGCATGGAGATTTAGGGGTCACTTGTGGAATAATTGGGAGAGACTGCAGGTGTTGTATCATACAAGGTTTATGAGTGGGCCTCTTGGCAGATTATGCAAGGTGAGTAGTAGAATCCATGACTCTTTGTTGACTTCAACCATCCAGTTATTCTGAGTCCCCACACTTTTTCCCTGCTCCTTGCTGCCCCCTGACGACTCAGCTATCACCTGAGTTTTATAGATAGGATGAGAAGGGAACAGCTAAGGAAGTCAGAGACTCACTTTCCCCCATGGGAGAAATCTCTCTTGGCACTGAGCTGTGCTGCCTTTGGGGAGCAGTTACACAGGTAAAGTGAAACTGTTCTTATCTTCTTCAATGAGTCTATTCTCAGATTTTTTTCACTCCAGTGAGGTGTTAGAACCTCTCTGTGGATTTCTGTATATCCACAGAGGTATTTTCATCCATGGGTAACTGTCCAAATCTGTATCTTTGTGGGGGATGAAAGATAAAACTCCTATTCCACCACGTTGCTGACATTACTTTCTTGAGGATTTAAAACCAGGTTTGTCTCAATCAAACATCATGTTCTTTGCATTCTACAATACCTTATTTGCTAATTATAAACACTTAAAATGTGTATATGAATATTAAACATGTGTTTTCATTTTATCATATCTATCAATAGCTTTCAGCACAATTAACCCTTCTTTCCTTGAAGTTCTTTTATACCTTGGCTTCCATTAAGCTGTATTTTCCTGGTTTCCCTCCTATTTGTATGTCTACTTCCCAGTCTCTTCTTCTAGGTCCTTCTCCTCAACATGGCCCTTCAGTGTTGGATATTCAGGACCCTTCCGGGGCCCTTTGCTTTTCAATTCTATACCCTTTACCTAGAAAATGTCTGGTGTCCATTCTTATGACCAACCACCATCCATATGCTGATGAATCCCACAACTGTCTCTCCAGTATCCACCATTTTTCAAACTCAAGACTCTATCCAGCTGCATACTCTATATCTGCATATATCTTAGTTACCTCAAGTTCAGTATGCTCAAAATTGAACTAATTATCTTTTTTCCCTTCAAAACTCCTCATCTTCTGGGGGTCTCAGACTCAAATATGCTAATACTATCCACTCAACTACTCAAGCCATAAGCTTACAAAATAATCTTATCTTCTCCTTCAACCCATATATACAATGAATCAAAATGCCCAGCTGATTCTACTTTCTTAAAATATCTCCAATTGATTAGCTTTCCTACATCTCCACAACTATAACTTAACCATAACTTTGAACACAAAGCTATTAACAATGACTGATTGTAGTGTTTCAATATCTTCTTGGCTAATTTCTTCATAAAGTATTTTGATTTGGGGTGCCTGGGTGTCTCAGTTTGTTAGTTGTCTGCCTTCTGCTCAGGACATGATTCCAGAATCCTAGGATCAAGCCCTGCATTGGGCTCCCTGCTTCTCCCTCTCCTGCTGCTGCTCCTCATGCTTCTGTGTGTGTTCATTCTCTCTCTCTCAAATAAAATCTTATACAAAATCTTTTATTTCTACTCCAATATTTTCTCCACACAGCAAGAGTAAAAAATTTTTAAATGCAAATTTGATTATGGCATTGCCTTGATTTCCATTGCTTTTTGCAGCTCCCTAATTACTAAATCAAAGTTAATATTGCCAGGTCACTGCCTACTTCTCTCCTGTTTCATATCCTACTTTCTTCTCCTCACTTTATTCCAGGTATACTAGCATTCTTTCATTTTCTTAAACATACCAAGTTATCTCCTGCCTCAGGCATTTGCCTGTGTCTATTTTAGTCTATCAAGCCAACTCCCTTCACGTAGCTTACTCCTCATTCTTTATATCTCTTAACTATCCACTTTGGGTTTGGTTCCCTGAACACTAGATTATGTCCTTCATTATACATTTCTTTAGCATTAAGTGCTCTCACTACTTAATTAAGTCCATGTAATTATTTAATTATTTAATTGCATATTTATTTATTCTAATAAAACATAAACTTTATGAGGGCAAGGGTAATGACTGTATTGTTAATTATTGTGCCTTCCCTACCTAGAATATTATAAAACTGCTGGAAAAAAATGATACATATCAATGAACTACAATCTATTCCACTGACAAGTACAACTATTTCAAGTTATTTTTCATTATAGATCACTGTCTTTACTCCATTATACTGAAGCCAAAAACTGAGAGATATACATATTTCAACCATGTCTATGACTTAGACCTATTCTTCATTTTCTATTACAATGCTATTATAAAGTGTACCTGAGCTGCCGACTCAAAATTTTTAATTTGTATTATATACTGCTTAAAAGTCATGCATTATTCATTCAATGTCAAAATGCCCAGAACTACTTTTAATTCTTCCTTATTTCCTACTGCAACTTTTCAAATCCTGCTGGGTCAGGCAGTGTTGACTCATCTTAGAAAATATACTCATTTGACTTCACTTACTTTGACTTTCAAATAGGAGTTTCTAGATTACAAAAAAAAAAAAAAGAAGAAAAAAAAGTAAAAAATGGAAAGAATCATTTTCTCTTTTAGACCTCTCTTGGCTATAAAACCAAGACACAACTGTATGTTGTTTATGAGTCTCACTTTATTATAAAGACATGGATTGGTTAAAAGGAAATATGTGACAAGCAGTATACAGTACAAAAAAAACAAAGAAACCTGGAGTAGTTATATTAATGTCACATAAAATAGTACATGGAACATTTATCAAAATAACCATATTTTGGACCACAAAACTAGTTTCAGTAACTTTAGAAAGAGTGAAATAATGCAATTTATGATACACAGTGGAATTAAGTTAGGAATCTATAACTATAAGATATCCCAAAAATTCCTAAATGTTTGGAATTAAAAAGATACTTGTACATAACACATGGGTCAATGAAGAAATCATAAGTTAAATTAGAAACTTTTCAACTAAGTGAAAATGAAAACATGGCATACCAAAATTTGACTGTTGTAACTAAAGCAGTGCTTTAGGGAAATTTATGTTTCAATAATATAAATAACTTAATGTGTTCATTATATTAGAAGAATAAGATCAATAATCTAAGCTTCTACCTTGATTGCTAGGAATAGAACAAATAGAGAAGGGGAATCAATGAAATTAAAATCAGAAAAACAATTGAGAAAATCAGTAAGATCAAGAGCTGATTATGTGATAAGATTCATAAGATTTAACTAATAGGATAAGGAAAAAAGGGAGAAGAAACAAATTAGGACTAACAGGAATGAAAGAGGGAATGTCACTGCAGATCCTACATATATGAAAAAATCGTAGGGAAATATTATGAATAATTTTATGCCACAAGACTTTACAGCTTAGATGAAATTAACAAAGTCCTTGAAAAATCAAATGTTGAAGTTGACTAAAAAACCAGAAAATCTAAATAAGTTTATATTTTATAAAGACATTGAATTGAAAATACTACTAGAGGAGAACACCAACAGCAACCTCTTTGACTTTGACAGCAGCAGCTTCTTGCTAGACATGTCTCCAAAGGCAAGGGAAACAAAAGCAAAAATGAACTATTGGGACCTTGTCAAGATAAAAAGCTTTTGCACAGCAAAGGAGACAGTCAACAAAACTAAAAGGCAACCTATGGAATGGGAGAAGATATTTGCAAATGTCTTATCAGATAAAGGGCTCATATCCAAAATCTATAAAGAACTTATCAAACTCAACATCCAAAAAATAAAAAATCCTGTCAGGAAATGGGCAAAAGACCTGAACAGACATCACTCCAAAAAAGACATACAAATGACCAATAGGCCCATGAAAAACTGCTCAACATCACTCACCATCAAGGAAATACAAATCAAAACCACAATGAGATACCACCTCACACCAGTGTGAATGGCTAAAATTAACACTGTTGGTGGGAATGCAAACTGGTGTAGCCATTCTAGAAAACAGTATGGAAGTTCCCTAAAAAGTTAAAAAGTTAAAACTTTAGATTTATTACTTCCAGTTCTGTGATAAATGCTGTTGGTATTTTGATAGGAATTGCATTGACTCTTTAGATTTCTTTGGGTATTATAAACATTTAAATTATATTAAATTTGCCAATCCATGAGCATGGTATAGCTTTCCATTTGTTAGTATTGTCTTCAATTTCTTTCATTGATGTCTTGTGATTTTCAGAGTAATGGGTCTTTCACCTCCTAGATTAAATTTATTCCTAAATGCTTTATCCTTTTTGGTGCAATTGTAAGCAGGGTTGTTTTCTTAATGTCTCTTTCTGCTACTTCATTAGTGGATAGAAATGCAACAGACTTGTATGTTAATTTTTGCATCCTGCTTCTTTACTGAATTCATTTACAAGTTCTAATAGTTTCTTGATGGAGCCTTTAGAGTTTTCTACTTATAACTGTCATCTGCAAATAGTGATGATTTTATTTCTTCCTAGTCCATGTTGTACTTTTAAAAAATTTCTTTTTCTTGTATGATTGCTGTAGCTAAGACTTCCAGTGCTAAGTTGAATAAAAGTGGCCAGAGTGGACATCTTAGAGGTCCTGATCTTAGAGGAAAGGCTCAGTTATTCACCATTGAATATATTAGCTATGGGTTTGCCATACATGGCCTTCATTATGTTGAGGTGTATTTCTTCTAATTCTATTTCTTAAGAGTTTCTTTTATCAGGAACAGATGTTGTATTTTGATAAATGATTTTTTATGCATCTATTAAGATGATCATATTGTTTTAATCCTTCCTTTTGTTAATATGATGTATCACATTGATTGATTTGAAAATATTGAACCACCTTGTATCTTTGGAATAAAGCTCACTTGACCATAGTGAATGATTCTTTTAATGTATTATTGAATTTAGTTTGTTAATATTTTGTTGGGGATTTTGTATCTATCTTTATCAGTGATATTGGCCTGTAGTTTTCTTTTTTTTTCTCTTTTGTAAGGTCTGTCTCATTTTGATATCAGGGTAATGCTGTAGGCCATGTCATTTTAAGGTGTAATTTTCAGTATTTCCTATGTAGTGTTATGGGTGGAAGAATAAAAAGATATAAGAAAATTGTCACTGAGTAAAACTGGAAGGACTGATTGAAAGTACATTAAGAAAAAATTGAACTACAAGTTTCTATCATATGTGTTTCCAAAATTAACTGCCCTATGGTTATCTTATGTAAAATGGTAGCCAGAGGACAAAGATGAATTAGAACAGTTCCACAGGGAAACATAGAAACCCTGATATATGTTTATTTTTAATTAGACATCAGACAGGTTAATTATATGAGGTCATTAGAAGAACAACTGCTCCAGATTATCTCTCTGTTATGTATAAAAGTGAAGAGTTGCAATAGCAGATATATTCTCCCAGCAACAAAAATACTAAGTCCTACACTTTAAGTGGAACACTACTGAACTGGAATTAGTCCAAAGGATAAGGAGAGTGATAGGAGAATGATAGGAAATGAGCTAAGTGCAGGAATTTTTAGTGTGAAGAAGAAATGATTCTGGGGTGGCAGGATCATTGTCTACAAATATTCAAAAAAGTTGCCATGTAAAAGATGAAAGAGAATTTATCTGTGTAGTTATCATAGGAAAATGAACCACCTCTTGAAGTTGCTCAGTTGCTGATTTAGGATCAACGCAAGATACAGTTCAAGCTGCTCAACAATTAAACAGCCTTCTTCAGGAAATAATGAGTCCTCTGTTCAAAACAACACTTAAGAAGAAGTGCAATGATTCTTGTTTGGGATAGTGGTGAGAATATTATAGATAGAGTGGCTATTGGATGAAAAGAAACTTTAAAATCTAATTTAAGGCTATTTTACTTTATGAAAAAATACTTTCATCTTATTGGATTCAACCCTGTAAGTTATCTGTGGAATTCATATTCTCTTGAAGAGCTATATAATTAGCACTTTTTTTTCTTTCTTTCTTCTCAAATTTTTAAAGATTTTATTTATTTCTTTTTCAGAGAGAGAGAGCACAAGCACAACGAGTGTCAGGCAGAGGGAGAAGCAGGATCCTCACTGAGCAAGGAGCCTGATATGGGACTTGATCCAGGACCCTGGGATCATGACCTGAGCTGAAGGCAGAGGCTTAACCAAATGAATCACCCAGGCATCACTCTTGTCAATTTTTTGACATGCCTTTCCAAGCAGAAAGCAATCTATGAATGAAAACACATTCGACACAATTGCACATAATAGGTATGCAAAATATTTAATGAATGAATCTGCTATACAATAAGGAAATAGAAGCATAGAGAATTTATCCATCTTGCTCAGACACAGCTACTAAATTGCAGAACCAGGATGCAGACCCAGGAGAGCCCACTCCAAACCCCTGTCCCTAACCACTTCACTATGTAATTTGCTATTACTTGATTGCAGATAGTTACATGTAATTGCTTTAATCTTTTATATCAGATAAAAGATAAATTTGCAATATGTAAATATCTTTTTATTATAAAGTGAAAACATTACTGATAAAGTTAAAAGTTCTCTTTACCAGCCACCCACATTAGTATCCTACCCAGGTATAGCCAATGTTATCTGTTTGTTGTATAGTATTTGAAATATTTTAAATTTGAATACACATATATAAATATATGTATACACACATGCACATACACACAGTTTTTTATCAGCATAAAAGTAGAAGTATTCCTCTGCAACTTGCATTTTTATTCAACAATAGACCTTGAAGATCTTTTTATTACAATACTCAGAGATATCCTCCCTTCTTTTTAACTGTTGCATAATATTCCATACTGTGAAAATATTTTTAATTTAGCCATCCCCCTGTCAGTGGACATTTGGGTTGTTTTAGACCTTTGCTATTACATAAATAGGAATATTCTTGTCATGTCTGTTTTTGCTCATGTAAAAATGTAACTGTAGGGTAGATGCAAAGAAGTAGAATTGGTCATTAAGGATGTGCATTTTAATTTAATACATACTGCTAACTTATCCAAAATGGCTGAATACACTGGCACTCCCTGTAGGAATGGTGGAAACTGTAAAGAATAGAATAGCGCCCACCTAATCTAGAAAGTATTAAAGACATGTGGATAGATGAGTTCTCATAGGGAGAGTGTAAACTACAGAATCTGGAAACACCCAAAGTTACCTCTTGTTTCATCTGTCCACTGCCCTTTTGAAACAAGACCAAGATGCATCATTTTATCCATAAACATTTCAGTATATATCTCAAAAATATAAGGACTTGTTTTTAAACACAATCACAATACCGCATAGAAAGATAAAAAAAACTATCTCCTAGTTGCATCTAAATATATTATCACATCTAAGAAAAACAACTATTCCTTAATGTCACTAAATTTCTCTAGTTGTCTCCCAGATTATTTTTCTTTTTTTTAAGATTTTATTTATTTGACAGAGAGAAACACAGCCAGAGAGGGAACACAAGCAGAGGGACTGAGAGAGGGAGAAGCAGGCTTCCCAATAAGCAGGAAGCCCGAAGTGGGACTCGATCCTGGGTCTCGGGGATCATGACCTGAGCCAAAGGTGAAATGCCCAAATTCGGAGACCCCCAAAGACGACCACCAGAGTCCAGAGTCAAAGCCAAACGGCAAGAGTCGTTTATTGCGAGTTCGAACCTGGACCTCCATGCACTCCATACCAGTGACACTAAGAGGCTTCGTGCAGCAGATTTTACAGCTTTTTATAGACAGGCACAAGCAAGTTTGGGACTTTTTGTGGTACTTGGACTCTTATTGGCTGACATTTAAATTTGAACACCAGCATGATCTGATTGGTTCCCGCGCTTATTAACGGAAACCACAGAGGGGCACTCCCTCCTGCAACACCCAGCATGAACGGGGGAAGGGTGAGTCTTTCAAAGGCAGTCGCTTAACCAACTGAGCCACGCAGGCGCCCCTCCCAGATTATTTTTCAGTTGGTTTGTTTGAATTAGGACCCAATTGATGTATATAAATCAGACTTGATTGCTATGTCTCTAATCTCTTTTAATCCATGTTATATTTCTCTTCTCCTTCCCCTCAGTGTATTTGTGGAAGAAATCAGTTGTTTGTCCTGGAAATTTTCCCACATTTTGGGTTTTGCTAAATGCTCTTCCCCATGGTGTCATTTACCTTCTTCCAAGGTTCCCAACTCATTAACTGGTATACCACTCACCAGTTCCTCTGACTCTTGTATTTCCTGTAGCTAGGTATAGAGGTTTATCAAATTTAGTTTCAAATTTTAACAATAAGCTATAAGTGGTGTTTGTTTTTCCTATTATATCACATCAGGAAGCATAATATCTAGTTGTCTCTCTTTTTTGTGATGTTAATCCTCATTAATTTGTTTATGTGTTGACAGCTGATCAATCTATTTCAAATTTACCCAACCCCTTTTCACCTAATAATTTTCACAGTTCTTGATGATCTCTGCTTAAAACTATCATTTCACTTTATGTTTCAAAATGGTGATAGCCTATCATTCTTCTTGCATTTATAAGTTGGGATTCCTCTGTAAAGAACTTATCCACATCAATTCCTAGGTTACCCTGAAGTCCTTTCATCAAGAAAGGCAGAAAAAATGTTTGGTTCTTTCCATTTATTTTCAGTTAAAATAGATGGTTATTGCCTGAAATAATGCCATGGAGCAAACAGTTTCAGAATCTCTGTGGCTTGCAACAAGTATTTATTTCTTGTTCACAACTCTGCTAGTTTTTGTGGTTCCACTGAGCCCTGCTGGGCTTGGCTAGGTTCAACTCCAGACCCAGAGTTTGAACCAGGTCTTCTCCGCCTATCATTGTAGGACCACACCAGAGGTTATCCAGGGCAGGTTCTTCTCATGGCAGATAGCAAAAGTAGAAGAAAAAGCCAACACACAGCAAATACATTTAAACCCTCTGCTTATGTCATGTCAGTTCATATTCTAACAACCAAAATTACAGAACTAAGCCAAATATATCAAGGAAGGGTTCTATTGAGCTTGAAACTATATTTCCTAGAAAAATTTTATATGAATGGTTCCATATTAAAGGGATCTGTGTGAGATTTAGGAGGTAGAAGTGAAACAATGGCTATAATTCTTGTAGAGTCTTCATGAGCAGATGCTATTCTAATTATTATTACATAACAACCTATACCAAAACTTAGTGGCTGAAATAATTATTATCCTCTCTTATTATTCTGCGAGTTGACTGGGATCAGCTGAGTGGTTCTCACTTGGGATTTCACAGCTGCATTCAGATGGTATCTGGTGCTGGATTTATCTTAAAAATCAACTCAATTGGACATCAAAGATGGTTTATGCACATGGTTGGCTGTTGCTTGGGAACTTACCTGCTGGGAACTTAGCTGGGGTTGTGGACTATAGCACTTACTTATGGACTCACCATATAGCTTGGGATTCTATAATATGGAAGCTCCATGAGGGACTGTATCAATAGTGAGTATTCCAAGAGTCAGGAATCATAAGTTTTATGCCAGGTAAGTGCTGTACCTAGAACTGCCATAGTTTCACTTACACAATTTTCTTCGGTCAAAATAGTTACAGATGGGTCCAGATCCAATAGGATGAGAAATAGACTGTACCTCCTGATGGGGGAATGGCAAAGTCATATTGCAGAAGAACATAAGATGGAATATTGTTCCAATCATCTTTGAAAAATGCAAACCTGCTACTGATATGGTGATAGACAAATGCAGAGGTGCCTTAAATATTCCAGTTTGTCACTGCTCACTTCTTCTCAGCATCTATATCTCTTCTTTCCAACTGCTGACCCTGCTGACCAACAGCAGCCCTAGATCTACCATCAGATACTAAGTCCCAAAGAAATGACAGCTTACACAAAGGCAAAAGCTTCCCATAAACCTCTACATAAGTTCCTACTTCATAGTCCTGATGAGGGAGCAGAAGGCTAACTGAGGACAAAGCAGAAGCTGACACCTCACAACTCCCCCCTCCCACCCGTGGGATATATGTAACATTCCTCAGGCACTCCTGGCTGCCCTAAAGCTAAGGAAAGGAAAAACAAATAGTTAACAAACTTACAGAGATCACAATCCAGCAAGAGGGGAGTCTTCCTCAGTTTACAAAAGTCTTAGCAATTTACAAGAACAAAGCATTTCTATCAATAACCTAGCTTCTAGAAGGAAATGTAGATAGAATTAAATGTCCTTATAATCTTCAGCCCATTGACAGGTATTTGAAGTAGGCAGAATATAATGTTCCTCCAGGAAGCTCCCAAATACCTTAATGTTAATGCCTTGCTACAGGGAAAAACAACCTTACCTTGACAATGGCAAGGCCTCTGGTATCCTGTAAGTCTTCTTTAACATGTGAAAATCTTTTTGAAACCTCCCTTTTCCTTACCCAACTACCAAGTATATAATCAGCCACCTTTCACAAACCCAGGGCAGCTCTTTATGCCCATGGGTCCTGTCCCTGTGCTTTAATAAACCAGCTTTTTGCACCAAAGATGTCTCAAGAATTCTTTCTACCATGGGCTCTGGACCTCACTCTGCTGAACCTCACCTATGTTCCAAAACCCCATCAGTCCTACTTTAAGGGTTTGATGTAAATAGATTTTTAGATTACCCTGCTTATCCATTTGCTCTAGTGCTTTAGAGGACCTATCAGCAACTCTTTCCCTGATCCATAGTCCTACAACTGGAAGGAACTAAAATCTCCAATAAGCAGTAAGCTTGGAAGAGGACCCTGAACCTCAGATGAGATCACAGCCCTGGCCAACACCTTGATTTCAGCCAGCCTAGTGAGACCCTGAACAGGGAGGATCCAACTAACTTGTGCCTCAACCCCTGATTCACACAAATTATGAGATAATGTTTGTGTTATTTTAAGTTATTGAATTTGTGGCGATTTCTCACATAATAGAAAATTAACACAACATCCAAAAAATATTGAACATTCCAATACATGACCATGGTATAACTCTCTGTTTATTCATCTCAACAATGTTTTGTATTTTTTGGTGTACATATACTGCAAATATTTTATTCAATTAACCCATCCATGTTTAATGTTTTTATACATGTCTATAAATGACATTTTTAAATTTCAATTTCCAGTTGTTTATTGTTTAGTACATAGAAATACATTGATTTTGTATATTACCATTATGTCTTGTGACCTTACTATTTCAAATAGCTTTTTATATAGGTTCCTTAAGATCTTATGCATAGATGATCATGTCATTTGTGAATAAAGGGTTTACTTCTACCTTTGCAGTTAGTATACCTATTGCTTTTTTTTTCTTCCCTCACCTACTGACTAGGATTTCCAGTACTATTTTGAATAAAAATTGTGAGAGCTGGCAGTCTTGCCTTGTTCATGATCCTAGAAGAAAGTATTCATTCTTTTATTTTTAGATATGATGCATGCTGTAATATTTTTGTAGATATCTTTTATAAAGCTGAGCTGCAGGGAGGCTTTTTTCCCTTTGGCTCCTTAACCCAGAGTTGGTTAAGGTTGTACCTCCTATAGATCAGCCAGGGCCAGGCCCAGTTACCCCTTTTTCCCCCTCACCAATGCTGTTGCATGTTTGCCCTGTAATCCTCAACGTTTTTAAACACCTCCACAGGACCAGATAGGATAGTGACTTGGGTGTTTATATCTAACAGTTAGAAAAGTTTGAGTTCCTTCTCTTCCCACAAATTTCCCAGTATACTTGTTTTTTTTTTCTTTCCTAAATCACTTGAGATTGTGATGGAAGAGAATAATCAGGGGGTATAAGGGAGAAAGAAGTTTCTTTACATTTACTTTTGTGTTCAAGTGAATACCTGCTCAGGCTCAACAAGTGAACTTCTAATGTTTTGTTCTACTCAAAGATCTATATTCTCAATGCTGATACTATATCCTTATCTGAGGTCTTTTTGACTCGGAAGTTTATTGCATTTTGGTTGGAGACCCAGGGTTCACTGCCCTGTGTCATAATAACATCCTTACAAACTCCTACCCAGAGGAGATTCAACAACAATCAAAGCACCAATGGAGTGTCTTTTTATAATTCCTTGGTCCATTAACAGCTAGAGCAGTGGAGAACCCTTATTCCCACATTGGCCCTCTCACCACTGAGGAGAAAACATTTTTTCTCTGCAAGATTTTTTTTCTCTATTACATCCTGGGGAATTTTTTCACATCCCATATCACAGCACACACCCACACTCATTGCCAAAACTACCAGGAACCATGAAGGTCTAGAATTTTACTCTGCTTACAAGCTAATTGAGATTTACTATTATTTTTTTTTAAAGATTTTATTTATTTGACAGCGAGAAACACAGCGAGAGAGGGAACACAAGCAGGGAGAGCGAGAGAGGGAGTCGAGCAGGGAGCCTGATGTGGGACTCGATCCGGGGTTTCCGGGATCATGACCTGAGCCGAAGGCAGTCGCTCAACCAACTGAGCCACCCAAGCGTCCCGAGATTTACTATTATTATTACTATTACTAGTTCATGAATGATGGCAGAAAACACGAGGCTCCTAGATAGATACACATTCTGTGGGCTGCATTATAGGACAGAACCACTGAGATTAAGGTACTTGCCATTTTTATAGTGAACCACTGCTCTTTGTCTAAGGGACAGACATTACCTCATCCCTCTAGGCTGCTCACTGAAAACGCAACACTGAGAAATGACCGAGGCAAAGAGTGCTCAGGGCCTTGTATTGTTGACATACACATCAAGAACTTGAAGGGTTACTCAGGTCCTTTTATAGATTGCCTCTCCTAATTGAAAAAAAAAGTCTCACTTAAGAAGTAATAAATCACTTGAGTCATGGCTTTGAAAGTTATTCCCCGTGATCTCCTTATTTGCTACAAATAAAGTTTACTTTGTGTGACAACTACACCTGGTGTGTAGTCTGTATCTGTAACTCATCAAGGAGCAAACTCATATTAGTTCAATTACAAATTTGGTGACTCAGATGGGACACTTGCCCTTCCAAGGTTCTGCCCTCCAGTTACTTGGGTTAAGCTAGCAGGACTTGGTGCCAACTCCTTAGAGGACTCTCCTTGGTGCTTGTGACCGACCACTGGCCCAGTGTTCTGACCTCACCTGAAATCCAATGGCCACTCTGAATGCTTTTACTCAAAAGGATCTCTGCTGAGGGGTGTGCCTGGGTGGCTCAAAGGGTTAAGCCTCTGCCTTCGGCTGAGGTCATGATCTCGGGGTCCTGGGATGGAGGCCCGCATTGGGCTCTCTGCTTGGGGGGGGGCATGCTTCCCCCTCTTTCTCTGCCTGCCTCTCTGCCTATTTGTGATCTCTCTCTTTCTGTGTCAAATAAATTTAAAAAAGCATCTTTTAAAAAAAAGGATCTCTGCTGGCATAAGTTATGTTGGGTTTGTAACACAGCTTTTAGAGGAAAACTGGAGTTGTCTCACAAAGTCTGGGCAAGCCAGAATAACAGAGTACTCTGGGGCATTGAATACTCATTCAAGTTGAGCCTAGACACCACTGGGTGATGAAGGATCACACAACCTGAGTATTTGGAGACTTGGATGCCCCAGCCTAGCAAAAAAAGAAATGGTCCAGCAGAGACTAGTTTAGAATCTAGGAGGCTGAAAGAAAAGTCTTTGCCCCACCTGGTTCTTTAGTGTGTTTTTCAGGCATTCTAGACACTGTTGTTCCTGTTTTAACTCTCCACCCTGGCTACTTTCTCTTTGTGCTTTTCTTTCTTCCTTTACAATCCCAGAAAAAGGAAGCAGCAGCAACCTGAGTCACTGCAAATAGGTCCTGAATCTTCTCAATTTTAAAGAAGCGAATTTTCTGAAATAACTGTGTAATCCTCTGTATTTGCCTTTGGTATCTCTTGTCACCACCTTGGTTAAACGGATAATTAATAATAGGGTCCGTGGGCAAAGAAATGAGGCTGATACAAAAGCGAAGGTCAAACAAAGCCTTATTTCACGCCAAGCATCAGAATTTTACTGGCCAGCCAGGGTCACTTCTCTGGGGAGAAGGACCCTGCCCAATTTCTCAGGCTAGCTTTTATGAGGCAAATCATAAGCTGCCCTGAGTCACATAACTATCTGAGTTAATTTATATTTCCATTGTATAGGGGAAAATCGCACCCCAGAGTGGACCCCACTCATGTGGCTTGCCTGAGTTAATTTGTACTTCCATGGCCCCTGGACCCTGAAGGTGGGGGCGTTTTTGCATTCCCATCTGAGCCCAAGTACCAGTTGTGGGCCTGCCCACTCTTAGTTTGCATCTAAATACCTCCCTGGGACACTCCCCGGGAGATTAAGGCAGTTAACTGATTCCGCGTCTCCCCCAACCTGGATTGCCTTTGTTTTTCCGGGGACCTTTTGCCCCTTGCACCTGGAGCTGTTTTTCTGAGTAAACAAGATGTTGGCTTGGACTTCTAAATAGGTCCTTACAATTAAGCATTAAGTTTTATGGTGATCTGTGATCCTACTTAGGCATGTGCTTTAAAACCTTCTGGGTTTTGACCATAGATTTGTGGGTCCATATCTGCACTCTCTACTCTGTTCCACTGGTCTGTCTGTTTTTGTGCCAGTACCATGGTGTATTGGTGATCACAGCTTTGTAATCTATGGTCAAATCATCTTCAAAAAAGTAGGAAAAAATATCCAGTGGAAAAAAGACAGTCTCCTCAATAAATGGTGCTGGGAAAATTGGACAGCTACATATAGAAGAATGAAACTAGACCATTCTCTCACACCACACACAAAGGCAAACTTGAAATGGATGAAAGACCTCAACGTGAGGCAGGAATCCATCAAAATCCTGGAAAAGAACATAGGCAGTAGTAACCTCTTTGACATCAGCCACAGCAACTTCTTTCAAGACACGTCTCCAAAAGCAAAGGAGACAAAAGCAAAAATGAACTTCTGGGACTTCATCAAAATAAAAAGCTTCTGTACAGCAAAGGAAACAGTCAACAAAATAAAGAGGCAACCCACGGAATGGGAGAGGATATTTGCAAATGACACTACAGACAAAGGGCTGGTATCCAAGATCTATAAAGAACTACTCAAACTCA
Organism: Spilogale gracilis; assembly: GCA_004023965.1. Taxonomy (NCBI): domain Eukaryota; kingdom Metazoa; phylum Chordata; class Mammalia; order Carnivora; family Mephitidae; genus Spilogale; species Spilogale gracilis. The sequence continues at coordinate 55,142 of PITA01010311.1, forward strand.
ATATCCAAAAAGAGGATGAACACATCAAAAAATGGGCAGGATACATGAAGAGGCACTTCTCCATAGAAGATATACAAATGGCTAACAGACACATGAAAAAATGTTCAGTGTCACTAGCTATCAGGGAAATTCAAATCAAAACCATACTGAGATACCACCTTACACCAGTCAGAATGGCCAAAATTAACAAATCAGGAAACAACAAGTGTTGGAGAGGCTGTGGAGAAAGGGGAACCCTCTTACACTCTTGGTGGGAATGCAAGTTGGTGCAGCCGCTTTGGAAACCAGTGTGGAGATTCCTTAAAAAATTAAAAATAGAGCAACCCTATGACCCTGCAATTGCACTACTGGGTATTTACTCCACAGATACAGATGTAGTAAAAAGAAGGGTCCTATGTACCCCAATGTTCGTTGCAGCAATGGCCACAATCTCCAAACTGTGGAAATTAGCCAAGGTGCCCTTCAACAGAAGAATGGATAAAGAAGATGTGGTCCATATATACAATGGAATACTATGCCTCCATCAGAAAGGATGAATACCCAACTTTTGTAGCAACATGGACTGGATTGGAAGAGATTATGCTGAGTGAAATAAGCCAAGTAGAAAAAGTCAAGTATCATATGGTTTCACTTACTTGCGGTACATAAGGGGTAATATAGAGGACAGTAGGAGAAGGAAAGGAAATGGGAAGTAGGGTAATTCATGGAGAGAAATGAAACATGAGAGACTTTGGACTCAGAAACAAACTGAAGGTCTTGGAGGGAAGGGGGTGAGGGATAGGAGAGCCTGGTGGTGGGTACTGAGGGCACGTGTTGCATGGAGCACTGGGTGTGGGGCATAAACAATGAATCTTGGAACACTAAAAAACTAAAATTAAATTTAAAAAAAACCTTCTCGATTTTTTAAACAAATTTCCCAGAAATTTAAATTCAAAACAAAGTCCTTCTGATTAATCAGACTTGTTTATTTGGTATGTTAAGTTACATGACAAACATTGCCAAACAAATGATGATAAACCTTCATAGATTATATTGTATGGGTAAATGTTCTAATAGTTCCAGAAAGTATGTGAAATTCCTAAAGTTTTAATATGTACTGTTATAATGTCATCACTTAAAATTCTAGTTATTAGAATGTTGTGTGTCACAAAAATAACTGAATTTCATTGTCAACTACACTATAATTAATTCTCATCAGATCTTTAACCGTGCCCATTTTTTAGTCTTTTGTCATTAATAGGTATTATTCTGATGCTCTTGCAAAAATGTTTCCGTTTCAAGGAGATTCATGGAAAGGACTTTTAACAAATACAGGTTTTTGATACCCTTAGAATTATAAAACTAAACTGAGTAAGACTTTCCGGAACTAAGGGCACCTGGGTGGCTCAGTTGTTAAGCATCTGCCTTCAGCTCAGGTCATGATCCCAGAGTCCTGGGATGGAGCCCTGCATCGGGCTCCCTGCTCAGCGGGAAGCCTGCTTCTCTCTCTCTCACTCCCCCTGCTTGTGTACCCTCTCTCATTGTGTTTCTGTCTGTCAAATACATAAATAAAATCTTTAAAAATTTTTCTGGAACTAATGGAAAAACTACATTCAAGCAGAATAAGAATTAAAACATGGGACTAAGTGAATTGAGAAAGACAATTATAGTTTTTATGACTTCTGTATAAAATATTGCTGGTTCTCTAACATTTGCTTTTCTAGATTTAAAAAACAAACTTTTTCTTTTAAGCTATCTACGACTTACAGAAAATTGGTAAAATATTCCTCTTTGAAAAAATTGGAACATTTATCTTTTCTTCCTACCTGAACCCTCCAAAATTCAGAAATTCTCAGTGAGTATTCTTTCTTCCATGGAAATTGTAGTTATTGGCCTAAGTTCCATAAGACTCTGCTCTCCTTGAGCAGAACACCATTGGAAACACTGGTTATATTACCAAGACTTTGAAATGTCATATTTGAGAGAGACTTGCATAGATTCAGATATGACCAGACAGCTTTAAAGAACTAAGGTTGACTTTATGAAGCCAATAAAGCCCTTTGGAAATGTTGACTTGATACCTTGCTTACAGAGTTCCCAGCAGCCTTATCATATGAGTAAAGAATGTCACTTTTTGGTAGGTGCAGGAAACTCAGGATGTTCTGGTCACCTCAGGAAAAGAAGTAACAAATTTATAGGCATTGCAGGTGAGTTTGATGGCAAGTATTTGCCTTGGCTTCTTCACGCTGAGAAGCTGTTAAAGTTTAATCTAAAGTTCCTTATGAAAAGTTCCAGCAAAGTAGATTTAAAGACACTTATATGGCCAATCACTATTCTTGCTACACGTATGTAAATAGTTAGGTAAAATCTGTTAAAACTGTATTTGTTTTACAAATTAGCCTTATTTTGACTATTTTTGACAGAAATGAGTGTGATTTTAGAGAAAATTTGTTTCAATAATACACCTTTGTAGATGTTAGAATCTGGCACTCTGTTTGTTGCTTCCTATAAAACTGGGCTGGATCCTGAATTCTTCTGGTTTCCTTGAATATCTGGCTATCACTCTCCAAACCAAAGTTTCCAATTTTCTTTCATTCTCTTGACTTGGAACCACTGAGACCTAAAACTGACCTTTTTCCTGAAGCCCTGAAAACTGAAGCTAGGCAACTTAAGGTAAGCTTCAGAGAAATTGCCATATGCCATGCCTGCCCATGTTTACACAATCATTCATTACAATTTTATTTACTTATTTATTTATTTATTTATTTATTTATTTATTTATTTATTTATTTGAGAGAGAATACACACAGAAGTGGGAGAGGGCAAGAAGGAGAGAGAGAATCTCAAGTAAGCTGTGTTCCAATGTGGGGCCGGAGCTCATGACCCAAGCCAAAATCAAGTTGGTCACTTAACTGAGTCACCCAGATGCCCCCTGTTTATACAATCTTCATGCCTCTTATATTGACCACTCAGAAAGATCATGAGAGACATTTTAGTTCAAATGGGTTCAAACCAGAAAAAATCCATCAGATTGTCACTGCCTGCTCCCACTCCCACTGAGGATGCTTCCAACCCAACATCTAGAAATATTCTCACTGGCAACACTCAGGACTCAGACACTGGGTTTATAATTTGTTCCAATCATTAATCTGTGCTTTTTCTCTTGCCTCCATAAAAATGTCTCATTAAATACCTGATTGCTTGCACAATATAGGCCTAATTTTGAAAGCCCACCTGCAGGATGCCTCCTGAAATGAGAAAACTGTTAAACTAATCTATTTTTAAGACTAAGACTAAGACCAGTTCATGAGATATGGAGCAAACTTCTCACCTAAGGTCCAGAACAGAACAGTTAAGTTCCAGATAAGAGGAAAGAATGTTAATCTGTGTTGTTTTTCTAAAGAAAATCTTGTCAAAGGAGAGATAATCTGTAACCATACCACAAGAACTTTTGATAGAAATTTATTCCAGATATGAGACAGATTCTTATAGATAACTCCCAGTTACAATATATTAAGTCAGAAAACTAAATTATCCTGGGAACAAGTAATCATACTAAATACTGGACCCTTTTTCTGGAATCCCCAAAGGATGAAATCAATGTTATAAGGACTAGTAAAATTTGGGTTATATGTAATAATGAAATGTGTTTTCCAAATATTTTGGCCATGCAAAATGTACATGGTTAGCCAAGTACCAGGGTATATTTCCAACAAAGTGCAAAGTAGTTTCATTCCTCAAACTCTAAAACTTACTTCATTTTAGCAGGGAATAGCCAGAGTGGTCATTGTACCAATTCCTTCAAAACTGAGGAAGGATCATAACCCTAGGGGTGATTGAAACCATGCACCATGGAATCAATGAGGTTAAAACCATCACCAGAAAGGTACCCAATGACCCCCCCCCACTTCTTCTTCACAGGAATGTTAACCTTATATTTTAGAGGCAAACAACAGGAAGAGCTCCAGCCAGCCTAGACCAGTTTCAGCTCAACCACCCACTCATGCCTATACAGAGGGACCATGGAGTGTCCAATAGTCATCTCTACCTCATAATAATGTTAAAATATTCACTAAGGGGGGAACATAAACCTCATTAACATAACATACAATACAAGCATAGGCATGTTTCCTAAGTAAGCATCAGTTAACTTATGCCCACCTCTACGTGTGATGACAAAACTTCCTTTTCTGAGTATTCATCCTATCTCTAAATAAAAGAAACCCACTCACCCCCACTTGAGGAGTCACCACTTTTAAAAAATATTTTATTTATTTATTTGACAGAGAGAGAGAGATCACAAGTAGGCAGAGAGGCAGGCGGAGAGAGAGGAGGAAGTAGGCTCCCTGCTGAGGAGAGAGCCCGATGTGGGCCTGGATCCCAGGACCCTGAGATCATGACCTGAGCCGAAGGCAGAGGCTTTAACCCAATGAGCCACCCAGGCACCCAGGGAGTCACACTTTGAAGTTAGTCCCCTGTGATCTCCTTATTTGCTATAAAATAAGGTTTCTTTTGTATTATAAAAAAATAAAATAGATCACTTGAACATCCTTATATTTATAATGAACTCCCCCCCACACACATACACCAGGCTCAGATTGTCACTGATGAATTCTGCTATTTAGGAAAGCAATTGTCCTACACAAACTCTTTTTTTAAACGATTTTATTTATTTATTTAACAGAGAGAGAGAGACCACAAGTAGGCAGAAAGGCAGGCAGAGAGAGCAGAGGAAACAGATTCCCTGCTGAGCAGAGAGCCTGCAGGCCTCAATCCCAGGGCCCTGACACCATGACCTGAGCCAAAGACAGAGGCTTTAACCCACTAAGCCACCCAGGCACCTGTCCTACACAAACTCTTAACAAAAATTGAAGACAAAGGAATACTTACCAGCTTATTCTATGAGGCCAGTGTTACTCTGATATCAAAACCAGACAAAGCCATTGCAGGAAATTACAAGAAACGATAAACCAATATCTTTTGGAGACATAGATGCAAAATTCAACACAAAATATTAACAAGTTGAATTCAGTACTATATGAACATAGTCTCCTAAGACACAGAAGTAATAAATGAGTTTAGCAAGATTAAAGGATATAAGGTGAATGATATCAAAAATAGGTCATATTTCTATATACTACTAGTGTACATTTGGGAGTGAAAAAAATCCAAAAATAATACCATTTACAATAACCCTCCAAAAGTGTAATACTTCAGTATAATCTAACAAAACATGTACAAGATCTGTATGCTGGAAACTATAAAATGTTCATGAAAGAATTAAAAGAAGATCTAAATACACCTAAAAATAAATATACCATGTTCATGGATTGGAAGGTTCAACATATAAAAATCTAAGTTCTATTCAAAATTAATTATAAATTTAATGCAATTCTTGTTAAAATTGATTTTTTCTGTAGATATAGATAAGCTGATGTTAAAACTTATAAGGGAAAGAGAATAGCTAAAGCAATTTCTTAAAAAGATTTTATTTATTTATTTATTTGAGAGAGAGAGCTCTCAAGTGGAAGAAAGGGCAGAGGGAGAGAATATCGAAACATACCCACTGAATGCAGAGCCTGGCACAGGGCTCAATGTCATGACCCATTAGATCAGTACCTGAACTAAAACCAAGAATCAGATGCTTAATTGGCTGAGCCACCCAGGCACCTTTAGCTAAAGCAATTTTGAAAAAGAATAATCAAGCTGAAACAATCACACTACCTTATTTTAAGAATTACTCTAAAGCTATAGCAATTGAAACAACATGACATTAGCAAAGAGATAGACATATAGATCAATGGGGCCAAATAATTAGCTCAGAAATATGCCCACAGAGAGAGAAGATGGCAGCAGATTAGGAGGACCCTAGTCTTGTCTTGTCCTATGAATACAATTAGATAATCATCAGTTATCCTAAATACCCCAGAAATTGAACAGAAGTTTGGCAGAACAAACTCCACAACTAAAGATGGAGAAGAGGTTACACAAGGAAGGTAGGAAATGGGGAGTCACAGTTTAGGAGAGAAGCAGATCATGGCCACTGTGGCAGGGAGAGTGACCCAGTCACAGAGAAGGGCAAGAAACAGATGAGCACACAGAGGAGTGCACATGGAAAATGAACCCCCACAGCAATTGGCTTGGAAAGAGAGAGAGCCTGAATTTCATGAGTTCTTGCAACGAGTGGGGCTTAAAGTCTCGAGTTTTAACGGCCAGCAGGCTTGGCTGGGATGGAGCCCAGGGGGAATTGGGGTTGCTCTTGGAGAGAAAGCAGGCAAACCTCCCAGGAACATACAGCAATAGTGATCTGAAGAGCACCGGGGGCACACAGTGGGAAGGTTATTTGTTCATTTCAGAGCATATCCAGAGAGGCAGCATTTATGGAGAGATCCCTCTGGGAACAAAGGATCTGGCCAGTTCCATTTCCCACTCTCTCCCATCAACATAAACACACCTGTGGGAACCAGTGCAGAGCAAACACTCACTATCTAACTTGATTACATCAAGACCTCCCCATCATGGAACTGCCCCTCTCAGTCACACTTGTCTCATCCCAATGCAGTGGGACCCCTCCCCAAGAAGACTGGCCCAAGCTTCTGCCAATACTTTTTCTCCCAACCTGGGAGTTTTGCACAGCCTTGGTTTTGGAGGCAGCAGGTCTCATTTCACAAGCCAACCAGTGCACATCTAGTTGAAACACTGCCTACAACAGGCAAAGAGAGCCTATGCAGATGACTGGTCTAAAGTGGCCAGTACTCAAGAGCAGAGCACTCACAGCACACATTGGAGACATTCCAGAAGTGCCAGGCTGTGGGGAGAAGGGGACACTGCACTGTAAGACACTATGGGACCTCTTCTTCATAAGGCCATTACTCTCAAGAACAGGAGAATTAGCTGACTTTCCTAACACAGAGAAACAGGCACAGAGGCTTAGACAAAATAAGAACACACACACACACAAAATTAAGAACACAGAGAAATTTATCTGAAATGAAAGACAAGAAAAATTGTTGGCCAGATATCTAAGCAAAACAGACATAAGTAACACGTTTGATGGAGAATTTGAAGCAATAATCATGAGGATACTTACTGGACTTGAGAAGAGTGGAAAACATCAGTGAGATCATTAACATAAATATCAGGAATAACATACCAGAGATAAAGGGCTCAGTAAATGAAATGACCAACACATTTGATGGAATGAACAGCAGACTGGAAGAAGCAGAGAAGGTTAGGGTTAGGGTCCCCTAGAGGGACCCTAGGTTCACTTCATCCCATGAACACCATTAGATAACTATCAAATCATCTTAAATACCCTGGAAATCAACCTGAAGACTAACAGAACAATCTCCATAACCAAAGGGAAACAAGAGGCCACATCAAAGAAGGTAGGAATTGGGAAGATGCAGTTTGGGGAGAATATATCATGGCTGCTGTGGAGGGGAAGGAGCCATGCTTATGAAGAACGGTGAGAAAAAGAAGAGCACATAGAAGAACACACAAGAATTTCATGAGTTCTTGCAATCAGCAGAGCTTAAAGCCTGGAGTTTTAAAGGTCAGCAGGCTTGGGAAATAGCCCAGAGGGCACTGTGCTGCTCTAGGGAGAAGGCAGGCAAACAACCTGGCGGGCAGACCTATGGAAACAGCAATCTGAAGAACACCTGGGGCACACAGTGGGGAGGTTATCAGCTTTTCTTGGGTGTCACTGAGAGGCAGAATTCACAGAGACACCTCTCCAGGAACAAAAGAACTTGCTGGAGCCTTTTTCCTTCCTGAACCCTAGGCATAAACACAGAGCAACCTGCAGTATGTGGCACAACGCTGACACTGACAACTTGCTTATACAAGGCCCCACAGCCCTGCACTCTTGCTAGACTGCCCTTCTCAATCACTCTTGCCTCAGTCCCAGTGCATCAGGCCCTCCCCCATAAGATTAGCACAAACCTCTGTACACAACAGTAAGTATAAGTAGCAATACCTGTATTGCACAAGCTAGACTTAAAACAAAGACTGTAACAAGAGAAAAAGAGGGGTGTTATACCATAATAAAGGGGACAAATCTAACAAGAAGATATACTAATTGTAAATATTTATGCACTCAACACAGGAGCACACACATATATAAAACGATTAATAACAAACATTAAGGAACTATTGATAATAACAGAATAATAGTAGGGGACTTTAACACCCCACTTATATCAATGGACAGATCATCTAAACAGAAGATCAACAGGGAAACATGGCTTTGAATGACACACTGGAACAGATGGGTTTAACAGATATATTCAGAAAATTCCATCCTAAATCAGCAGAATACACATTCTTTTCAGGTGCACACAGAACATTCTCCAGAATAGATCATGTATTTGATTACAAAACAGGCTTCAACAAATACACAAAGAATGAAATCATACCAGGCACCTTTTTCTCATCAAACCAAAAGCTGACAGAAGAAAACATCTAGAAAGACCACAAATACATGGAGGCTAAACAACATCCTACTAAAGAATGAATGCTGGGGCATCTAGGTGGCTCAGTCATTAAGCATCTGCCTTGAGCTCAGGTCATGATCCCAGGGTCCTGGGATTGAGGTCCAAGTCTGGTTCCCTGCTCCACAGAAAGCCTGCTTCTCCCTCTCCTCTGCCTTTCATTCTGCCTACTTGTGCTATAGAGGACAGTAGGAGAAGGAAAGGAAATGGAAAGTAGGGTAATTCAGGGACAGAAATGAAACATGAGAGACTTTGGACACAGAAACAAACTGAGGGACTTGGAGGGAGGGGGTGGGGGGATGGGAGAGCCTGGTGGTGGGTACTGAGGGCACCTATTGCGTGGAGCACTGGGTGTGGGGCATGGTCAATGAATCTTGGAACACTGAAAAAATAAAATAAATTTAAAGTAAAAAAAAAAGAAAACTTTAAAAAAATGAAGGAATGAATGAGTGAACCAGGAAGTCAAAGAAGACATTTTTTTAAATATTTTATTTATTTATTTGACAGAGAGAGAGAGAGAGATCACAAGTAGGCAGAGAGGCAGGCAGAGAATGAGGGGGAAGCAGGCTCCCTGCTGAGACCCTGAGGTCATGACCTGAGCCGAAGGCAGAGGCTTAACCCACTGAGCCACCCAGGTGCCCTAAAGCAGAAATTTTTAAGAATACATGGAAGCAGGGGCGCCTGGGTGGCTCAGTTGGTTGGGCGACTGCCTTCAGCTCAGGTCATGATCCCAGAGACCCGGGATCAAGTCCCACATCGGGCTCCCTGCTCCGCGGGAAGCCTGCTTCTCCCTCTCTCACTCCCCCTGCTTGTGTTCCTTCTCTCGCTGTGTTTCTCTCTGTCAAATAAATAAATAAAATCTTTAAAAAAAAAAAAGAATACATGGAAGCAAATGAAAATGAAAACATGACAGTCCAAAACCTTTGTGAGGCAGCAAAAGTGATCATTAGAAGAAAGTGTACAGCAATACAGGCCTACTTCTAGGAGTAAGAAAGATCTCAAATAAACTACCTACCCTTACATCTATAGGAGCTAGAAAAGACAGTAAATGAAGCCTAAAGCCAGCCGAAGGAAAGAAATAGTAAAGATTAGAGCAGAAATAAGTGAGGTAGAAACAAAACAAACAAAAAACAATAGGACAGATCAATGAAACCAGGAGCTGGTGCTTTGAAAAAATTAGTAAAATTGATAAACCTCTAGCCAGACTTATAAAAAAGAAAAGAGAAAGCAACCAAATAAATAAAATCATAAATGAGGCAGGAGAAAAAAACCAACACTACAGAAATATAAACAATTATAAAGGAATATTATCAAAAATTATATGCCAACAAATTGGACAACCTAGAAGAAATGGGTAAATTCCTAGAAATATATAATCTCCAGAACTGAATCGAGAAGAAATAGAAAATTGAACAGACCAATAACCAGCAAAGAAATTGAATCAGTAATCAAAAACTCTCAACAAACAAGTCCAGGGGTAGATGTTTTCACAGATAAATTCTAACAAACATTTAAAGAAGAGCTAATACCTATTCCTCTCAAACGATTCCAAAAAATAGAAAAAAAGAGAAAACTTCCAAGTTCATTCTATGATAGCAGCATTACCCTGATACCAAAACCAGATAATGACACCACTAAAAAGAGAACTACAGGCCAATATCCCTGATGAACATAGGGGCCAAACTCTCAATAAAATACAAGCAAACATTAAAGAAAAATCATTCATCTCATTCAAGTGGGATTTATTCCTGGGCTGCAAGTGTGGTTCAATATTTGCAAATCAATCAACATGATATATCACATCAATAAAAGAAAAAAACCACATGATCCTCTCAATACATGCAGAAAAAGCATTTGACAAAATACAACATCAATTCTTGATTAAAAAAAAAAGCACTCAACAAAGTAGGTTTAAAGTGACCACACCTCAGCATAGTAAAGGTCACATATGAAAGACCAACAGCTAATATCATTCTCAATGGAGAAAAACTGAGAGCTTTTCCTCTATGGTCAGGAACAAGACAGGGATGTCCCCATTCACTGCTTTTATTCAACATAGTAGTGAAAGTTCTAGCCACCGCAATCAGACAACAGAAAGAAATAAAAGGCATCCAAATTGGCAAGGAAGAAGCGAAACTTTCCCTATTTGCTGATGACTTGATACTCTATGTGGAAATTCCAAAAGACTCCACCAAGAAACTGCTAGAACTGATACATAAATTCAGTAAAGTCATAGGATACAAAACCAATGTACAGAAATCTGTTGCATTTCTGTACACCAATCATGAAGCAGAGGAAAGAGGAATTTAGGAATCAATCCATTTACAATTGCATCAAAAACAATAAGATACCTAAGAATAACACTAGTCAAAGAGGTGGAAGACTTATATTCTGAAAACTATGAAAAGCTGAGGAAAGAAATTGAAGACATCACAAAGAATTAGAAAGACATTCCATGCTCATGGATTGGAATAAAAAGTATTATTAAAATGTCTATACTACTCAAAGCAATCTACAGGTATAATGCAATTCCTATCAAAATACCACTAGCATTTTTCACAGAGCTAGAACAAACCATCCTAAAATTTGTATGGAACCAGAAAAGACTCCAATTAACCAAAGAAATCTTGAAAAGGAAAAGAAAAGCTGGAGACAAAACAATTTTTGGCTTCAGGTTATATAACAAAGCTACAATCATCAAAACAGTATGGTATTGGCACAGAATAGACACAGAAATCAATGGAACAGACTAGAAAATCCAAAAATGAATCCACAATTATATGGTCAATTAATTTTCAACAAAAGAAGAAAGAATATCCAATGGGAAAAAGAGTCTCTTCAACAAATGGTGTTGGGAAAACTGGACAGCAACATGCAAAAGAATGAAACTAGACCACTTTGTTACACCATACACAAAAATAAATTCAAAATGATTAAAGACCAAACATGAGACTTGAAAGCATAAAAATCCTAGAGGAGAACATAGACAGTAACCTCTTTGACATGGGCCATAGAATTCCTTTCTAGATATGTCTCCTGAAGCAAGGGAAGAAAATTAAAAATAAACTATTGAGACTACATCAAAATAAAAAGCTGTACAATGAATGGTACAATGAATGAGATAATCAACATAACTAAAGGCAACCTAAGGAATGGGAGAAGATATTTGCATATGACATGTATGATAAAGGGTTAGTATCTAAAATATATAAAGAACTTTTTTTGTATTTTATTTTTATTTTTATTTTTTTTCAGTGTTCCAAGATTCATTGCCCATTCCCCACACCCAGTGCTCCATGCAATAGGTACCCTCAGTACCCACCACCAGGCTCTCCCATCCCCCTCCCCCTTCCCTCCAAGTCCCTCAGTTTGTTTCTGTGTCCAAAGTCTCTCATGTTTCGTTTCTCTCCCTGGATTACCCTACTTTCCATTTACTTTCCTTCTCCTACTGTCCTCCATATTACTCCTTATGCTCCACAAGTAAGTGAAACCATGTGATACTTGACTTTCTCTACTTGACTTATTTCTCTCAGCATAAAAGAACTTATAAAATTCAACACCTCCAAAATGAATAACCCAAATTTAAAAAAAAAATGGGCAGAAGACCTGAAAAGATATATTTCCAAAGAAGACATACAGATAGCCAATGGGCACATGAAAAGATGCTCATTGTCATTTTTCATCGGGGAAATGCAAATCAAAAGTACAATGAGATATAACCTCACACCAGTCAGAATAGCTAAAAATCAACAACACCAGAAAAACAGGTGATTACAAGGATGTGGAGAGAGAAGAACCCTTGTGTACCATTGGCAGGAATGCAAACTGGAGCAGGCACCATGGAAAACAGTACAGAGATTCCTCAAAAAGTTAAAAATAGAACTACCTTATCTCCAGCAATCACACTACTGGGTATTTACCCAAAATACAAGAACACTAATTCAAAGGTGTACGTGCACCCCTATGTTTACAGCAGCATTATTTACAATAGCCAAGATCTGGCAGCAGCCCAAGTGTCCATCAATAGATGAATGGACAAAGAAGACATGGTATAAATACATATGTATATTATTCTGCCATAAAAAAGTGAAATCTTGCCATTTGCAACAACATAGATGGAGCTAGAGGGTATTATGCTAAGTGAAATAAGTCAGGCAGAGAAAGACAAATACCATATGATTTCACTCAGATGTGGAATTTAAGAAACAAAACAAAGGGTCAAAGAGAGAATAAAAGAGAAAAAAGCACACCAAGAAACAGACTCTTATTTATAGAGGACACACTGATGGTTACTAGAGGGCAGGTGGGTGGGTGGGGGATGGGAGAAATAGGTAATGGGAATTTAGGAGTGCACTTGTGATGAGCACAGGGTCATATATGGAAGTGTTAAATTACTATATTACACTCTTTTTTTAAAAAAATATTTTATTTATTTGACAGAAGGAAACACAGCCAGAGAAGGAACACAAGCAGGGGGAGTAAGAGAGGGAGAAGCAGGCTTCCCGCTGAGCAGGGAGCCCGATGTGGGCCTTGATCCCGGGTCTCCAGGATCATGACCTGAGCCGAAGGCAGTTGCTTAACCGACTGAGCCACCCAGGCGCCCCTATATTATACTCTTGAAACTAACATAACACTGCATGTTAACTAACCAGAATAAAAATAAAAAGTTAAATAAAAAATAAAGTGTAAAGTTAAAAAAAAAGAAATATGCCAACACAAAAGTGGCCAAGTAATTTTTGGCCAAGGTGCAAAAGCAATTCAATTTAGTAAAGAGAGTTTTATCAGCAAATTGTGTTGCCACAGTTGAACATCAATATGCAAACAAAATAAAACAAAAACACCCTCAACCTTAACATTACACCTCATACAAAAATTGTCTCAAAGTAGATTGTAGATGTTAATGTACAATGTACATCTATGTACAGAACCATATTCACTTATGATACCCTCTGAATTATCTATTTATTTATTTATTTATTTATTTATTTATTTATTTATTTGGTGGTGGTTTTTGTTTTTTATTGAGGTATAATTTAATAGAATGCAAGTCTTTATTTTTACATTTTGAAGTATGCACCACAAACAAAATATAATACAGTTCTATCATTCTCCCAAATTCACTTATGTCTCTTTTGTCATTATCTTTATGCCCCATATTCAGTCCCTGGTGTACAAAACCCTTCACTGAATTGTTTTCCATTCCTATAAGCTTGCCACTTTCAGAATGTCATACAAACAGAATCAGAAAGACACTATATAACTCTTGAGTCAGCTAAGCAAATTATTTTTACTTAGCATAATGCATTTGAGATTCCTCCCTGTTTCTGTGTTATCAGAAGTGCATTCCTTTGAACAGCTAAGTAGTATTCCATTTATTGATGTACAGCTGGAGGTCATGTAGCTTGTTTCCAATTTTGGCAATTAGATAAAAGTGCTATAGACATTTAGTTTATTCTTACTGTATTCTTAAATCCCTTTTAAGAGTGAGGATGAATTCATGGAAATGGGAATGGTTGTGACAATTCACTCTTATCAAAGCATTACAATATAGGGTTTTTTTGGCGGTATTTTCCTGACAAAGCACTAAATTACTCATCATCAAGGTATAGGTAAGTATTTCTTGTCTGAGATCTTTGTCCATTTAAATTTAAAAAAGCAGCACAAGGATAGTTGTATATGTCCATATATACTTAAAAAGTAAGTCAATTACTTCTGAAAAGATACACTTCAAACCAGTAAGTTTATCCTGGTTAGGGGGGACAGGCAATGGAGGATTTTATTTTACATTTTTTTGCCTTTCTGGTATATTTCCTTAAAAAATTAATGCATGCATCCTTTATTTTTATAACAAAAATAAATTTTAATAAATATTGATAATACCAAGCAGTGACAAGGATATGGGCAAGTGGGACTTTCAACATTACTAGAAGGTACAAAACTGTGATAGTGACTCCAGAAAATGGTTTGGAAGTTTCCTGTAAATTCAAACATAGACTTACCATAAGACCTAGCAATCTCACTCCTGAGTCTCTATCCCAGAGAAACGAAAACTTATGTCTAAGCAACAATGTATATATTAGCTGTTTTTATAATTGCCCCAAACTGGAAAGAATCTAAATGTCATTCCATGGGCAAACACTGAACAAACTGTACTACACTCATACAATAGAATACTGCTCAGAATGAAAAGAACATATTGTTATACATTGTATATGTATATATTGTTATATAAGTTATACAGAACAACTTGGATGATTCTCGAAGAAAGACATGATGCAGCATGAAAGAAGCCACTCTCAAAGGGCTACATAATTGCATTATTTCATTTGTATTGCATTCTGAAAAAGGCAAGACTATAAAGAATGGAGAACAGATTGTCAGGGTTTATGGGTGGAGGGAGAGATGACTATAACGTGGTAGAATGCGGTAGCTAATTTTGGCTGTTGAAACTGTTCTGTGCCAAGATTGTGAAGGTGGTTACATGTATCAATACATATGCTAAAATTCATAGATCTTTACATCAAAATAGAGAAAAGTATACTTTTGTATGATAATTTACAAATAATAGTTAGCATAGTTTGGTAGCTTAGTATTTGTTTTAAATGTTAAATGTTAGGAACTCCACTGCTTTTTATTCTATCAGAAATGAAAACTCAAATGTTTCCAGAGGCCAAATAGGTAAAATATATTTATAAAATTAAAGTTGTTCAGGTATAAGAAAATAGGGAATGATATGGACTGTGTTTGAAGGATAGAGTGTGTGCCCCAATGGAAGACGTTCAAATCCAATTAAAAACAAGACTGCACATGCACACACAGACATATACACATATTTGTGCATGTGCACACACACACACACACACACACACACACACACACACACACACGCACACACCCCTCTGGGATCCCCTGCTCTGTATGTTGTCTTTAGATGACCGTGTAATTTTGTAACTTCAATCACCATCTGAATAAATTTTCTTTTAATATCTGCTACCCACATCTACTCTGAGTTCCAAATCTGTATCTTCACATGACATCTGGATATCTTCAACCATGTTTCCCACTGATACTCCCAAACTTAACATGTTGAAAAAATGAGGTCATAATTTTGTCTTTCACTTAAAATCTTAACCTTTTGCATTCACTACTATGTCTCCCTGGCATACTTTGAGATAGAATTCTGTACTTCTCTTTCTTAACATTTAATATGGTTCAAAACTACTTTTTTGGTATATTTTGTTTATATCCTCTTTTCTCCACTAGATTGTAACATATACGTGGATAAGAACTATGTCTGTTTAGCTTCCTTCCCTATGTCTAGAACCTGGGACATAGTAGCCATCAACAAATTTTTGTTGAATGAACAAGAATGAACAAGTACCATCATCTATCCAATCACTCAAGCCAAAAACTCGAGAGTCATCTTCCCTCACTTGTCATGTTTTCACTCACCAATGAGTTATTAACACACAGATTTTAACTCCTCAACAACTCTCATAGCTGTCTCCAGTGCTTCTGCCTGAGTTAATCTCACATAATTTCTTAAAACATACATAGTTTTCTTTTAAAGGCCTATTTTCATTACATAATTTTTTTAAAGATTTTATTTGTTTGACAGAGAGAAACACAGCCAGAGAGGGAACACAAGCAGGGGGAGTGAGAGAGGGAGAAGCAGGCTTCCCGCTGAGCAGGAAGCCCAATGTGGGACTCAATCCTGGGTCTCCGGGATCATGACCCGAGCTGAAGGCAGTCGCTTAACCAGCTGAGCCACCCAGGCGCCCCATAAAATTTCTTTTTATTTCTTTTTATATTTTAGGTTTTTATAAGTTTTTAGTTAGCATGCAGTGTTTTTCATTTCAGGTGTACAATTTAGTGATTCAAAAATTCCATACATGCCACTGTGCTCATCACAACAATGCCCTCTTTAATCCCCATCACTTACATAACTCAACCCTCCCTCTACCTCTCCTCTGGTCACCATCCGTTTGTTCGCTATAGTTAAAAGCCTGTTTCTTGGTTGATCTTTCTATTTCTTTTTCCTCCATTTTGACCCTTCTTTTTTTTCTTAAACATCACACATGAGTGAAATCATATAGTATTTGTCTTTCTGTGACTGACTTATTTCCCTTAGAATAATACTCTATAGATCTATCCACATCATTGCAAATGGTAAGATTTTGTTCTTTTTTATGGCTAAATAATCTTCCAATGTACGCACCTTCTTTATCCACTCATCTACTGATGGACACTTTGACTTCTGCTGCTTCCATATTTTGGTTATTGTAAATAATACTGTTATAAACATAGAGCGTTCGTGTATCCCTAGATATGTCTCCCAAGATAAGAGAAACCCAAAAGTAAAATTAAACTATTGAGATTTAATCAAAATAAAAAGCTTCTGCACAGTGAAGGAAATAATCAACAAAACTAAAAGGCAACCTATAGAATGGGAGAAAATATTTGCAAATGACTATTATTTGCAAAAGTCTAGTCTCCAAAATTTATAAAGACCTTACAAAACTCAACACCCAAAAGCCAAATAACCCAATTTAAAAATGGGCAGAAGACATAAACAGACATTTCTCCAAAGAAGACATTCAAATGGCCAACAGATCCATGGAAAGATGCAAATCAAAGCTACCACCTTCACACCTATCAGAATGGCTAAAGTCAACAACACAAGAAACAGCAGATGTTGACAAGGATGTGGATAAAGGGAAACTCTTGCACTGTTTGTGGGACTGCAAACTGGCCCAGCCACTCTGGAAAACAGTATGGAGGTTCCTCAAAAAGTTGAAAATAAAACTACCTTATCATCCAGCAATTACACTACTGGGTGTTTACCCAATGACTACAAAATCATTATATAAAATTTCTAAGAGGGATACTTTCAACTATTTCAGCTACCATAGTAGCTTTGTTCACAGTATACTTTGACATGGAATTTTATTTTTTTTTTTTTATTTTTATTTTTTTATTGTTACTAAATTTTTTTTTTCCAGTGTTTCAAGATTCATTCCCCATTCCCCACACCCAGTGCTCCCCGCTTTAGGTGTCCCCAGTACCCACCACCAGGCTCTCCCATCCCTCCACCCCCCTCCCTCCAAGTCCCTCAGTTTGTTT